>JBBPUH010000384.1:0-12534 GCA_038094555.1 Boletus aff. phaeocephalus
AGGAGATCTAAGCTAAAGTACATTGGTGTGGTATCAAAGGTTTATATACCTTTGGAGAGATTGTAAGGGCAGGTATAGAAGGGTGGTGACTTAGTAAGAATAGAACATCATGGAAAGTGGTGAAAGTAACTGCTGACGAAGCAGGTGAAGTATGACAGGGAATTGGTGAGTCAGCAGTGAAAAAGAAAACTAAGTCTGAGGAGCTATAGTGAAACCATGCGAAGAAAGAAAAGAGTAAGCATGAATCGTAACACCTGGTGAACCTATGATGTTTGAGTAACCTTCTTTGGAAATGACATTGTCTCCAGGGAAAGGAGAGTGAGGACAAGGAGGAGGGACAGGGATAGGACAACGGTGACGAGATCCCGATGACTGGAAGGAACAAGACAAGTGAGATGAGTTGGAGGACAATGAGCCTTGGCAAGATCTGGTAGAACAGTAAGATGATGATGAGGAGAACGATGAGATCAAGTGATGAGGAGGGGATGGAGCATCAGAAAGGCAGTTAGCCAAAGATCCTTCATTACAAATAGGACCAGAGGGAGTGTTCATGGTCCTGTTGTAGGTGGAAGGTTGTCTGGTGGTGAAGGGGCAATCTCTTTGTGAATGACCAGGGTGCCATTGCCTACACTGAATGATAGGACACTGGTAGAGGGGGCAGTGGATATGGAAGTGTCCAAGATGATGGCATTGGTGACAGGCATTGTGGTAATGATGGTCAGAAGGGGAAAAGGGTCCTTCAGCAGAAAGACATTGTCATTTGTGGAGATTCTTAGCTTATCGTACAGCTGCAAGCTCAGCTGGGGTCAAAGGTTCTGAAGATGCGGAAGGCATTGAGGGAAAGAAAGGTCGTCATGGGGTCAAGGTGGGATGGATGGTAGGCAGGATGAGACAAGCATTCTCAGCAGCTAACTCAACAGTATATGGTCAATGTTGACCAAGAATTCTTCAAAATCAAGTTGGTACATGGTGGCATGGAGGTTCTCTAGGATGGAAGCCTGGACTGTGGTAACATGGCTGTGATCAAGTAGAGTGGAGTTGAGGGCAGTGAAGTTGTGAGTAATGGCTGAGAGGTGCTGGATCTGCAGATAAGTCTTGTAAAGAGCAAAGAATGGGGAATTCATGTCCATGTGGGCCTTGAAAGGAATGGCAAGGCAGGAGTTCACCAGATAGTGGGACAAAGCACGGATGTAATCTGTAGGTGGTGGTCCATCACAAAGGTTGTTGGCAAGAGGGGGAACATTGACAGCAACAACAGAGGGTAGAGCCAGGGAAGCTCCAAAGGTTTCAGGGGAAAGAGGATGAAAGATGACGGGGGCAAGTACAGAGATATGAGTAATGCCTGGAAGGCACATAGGGGTAATGTTGGAAAGATCATTGGGGAGAATGGAAACAGTCCATCCAAGGGATGCCTGAGTGGAAGAAGGGGTGGAAACAGTGACAGAAGATTCAGAAAAGATAGAAAGCTGTTCGATAGACATGATAAAAGGTTGTTTGAGGGTTACAAGGAAGGAAAAGCAGAGGGGTAAAGTCTTTTATAATCCAAAAGAGCAGACTTTGCATGTTTGAGATTCCATTCTGGAATCCAGGAATCTTCTTCAGCAGAGTATCCTTTCCATTGGATCAAGAATATGCAGCAAGAGGGAGGTCTGCGGTGGCGAAGGATCTCTTCAATTTCGTATTCTTCTTCTCCTTCAATTAGGTCAGGTGGCAGAGAAGGGAAGTTGGGGCTGTGTACACTGTTTTTGTGATAGGGTGATAAGAGAGAAGTGTGAAACACAAGGTGAATCTTCCAAGTTTTCAGTAGGCAGAGTCGGTAGGTGAGAGGAGATAGGACTTCTGTGATGGTGAAGGGTCCTTTTCATTTGAGATTGAACTTTGGAGTGGGAGAGCAGCATTTGAGGTTCTTGGCCTCAAGCCAAACCTTATCTCCTTTGGCAAAGGGAACAAAGCCACAGTTTCCACGAGCTTTCATGACTTGGCAAGTGAGTTCATGGGTAGCAAAGGCTTTATCTTGTGCAACGGTTAGCTCTTTGAGATGTTCTTCAATTGCAGGGAGATCTGTGTCTGGAAGAACAGAGGGTAGAGCGTGGGGTTCATAGTCCATTATGAGGTAGAATGGGGATTTTTTGGTGACAGAATGTGGGTGGTGATTGTGGGCAAATTCAGTGTGGGTGATGTGTTCGGACCATGAGGTGGGGTTGTTTCCATAGTAGATCTGAAGATAAGTCTCTACTTCTTGGTTCACACGTTCGGTTTCTCCATTGGTTTGAAGGTGATATGTGGTAGATAAGGAAAGGTTATATTTGAGAATTTTCCCAAGTTCCTTTGCAAAGGTGGAAGCAAACTGGGGACCATGGTTAGAGATGATTTTGTTGTAGAGGCCAAAGCATTTGTAAACTTTGTGGAAAAAGAGGGTGGCAATTCCAGCAGCAGAGACAGATTTCTTGGTGGGACAAAGAATCACCCCCTTAGTAAGCCCATGGTCTACCATGACCAGGAGAGAGTCAAAGGAAGAGGTCAGGGGGAGGTCAGTGATCAGGTTGCAGGAGATTTGTTGGAAAGGATGGGAGGCAGAGGACTTGATCGGTGTGGTGGAGGAGACAGTGGGGTGTGTGTTCATCTTGGCCTGTTGGCAAAAGGAGCATCCTTCAACATACTTCCGGACAAATTGAGTGAGACCTGGCCACCAGAACTCTGTAGCCACAAGTTGTCAAGTCTTTAGATAGCCAGGGTGGCCAGCAGAAGTGTGGTCATGGCATTGAGTGACGATAGAATGGTGCAGTTCTTCATTTGGGGGGATGTAAATGCATCCTTGGTAGGTGAGGATGCTATTGTCAAAGGCCCAGTCAGAGAGGTAAGAGCAGAAGGCTGGGGGAATCGATCCATCAAGGGCTTACAGTATGTTCAGAATGAGGGGATCATCCTTAGAAGAGGATGAGATCTTTCAATGCAGAGCAGTGTCAATGACATGGACGAAGAGGGAATTGGGGAGGAGGACAGTGCCTTCATTGTCAGGGTCTTCTGGGTGGAGGTCAGGTTGTTAAAAGAGTGTGTCTGGACCAGCGAGGAGTTTTCCAGGAACATACACCATCTTCAGATCGAAGTCTGCAAGGTCTAGGAGCCAATGAGCTTGTCATTAGTTAAGGGTTTGGGCTTGGTGGAAGTAGGTAAGATTTTTGTGATCAGTGAAAACTTGGATGGAGAATGGGAAGCCATGAAGGTAGTGCCTCCAAGACTTCAGGGTGCAGATGATGGCTAGGAGTTCTCTGTTGTAGATATCATAGTTTCATTCAGCAGGGGAGAATGATGTCAACAGGTAGGAGCAGGAGTGCCAGTTGCCATTTGAGTCAGTCTGGAGGAGGATTGCACTGGATGCATATTTTGAAGCATCAGTAGCAATGGTGAAAGATGTGGAGGGGTCAGGGAGATGGAGGACTGGTTTCAAGAGAAAGAGACACTTTAATGAGTCAAAGGACTTCTAGCAAGCGTCAGTCCAGTCCCATTTGGAGGATTTCTTGGTTAGGTCGATAAGGGGGCAAGTGATGGTGGAATAGTCAGGGATAAAGTGTCTGTAGAAGTTGGTGAAGCCCAGGAATGATTGGACTTCCTTGACTTTCGTGGGGGTAGGCCATTTGGTGATCCCATCAAGCTTGACAGGATCCATGGCAAGTTGTCCAGGTTTGATGATCATTCCAAGGTATTCTACTTCCTTGGCAGCAAATGTGCACTTCTCAAGCTTCAAATAAATATCAAGTTCTTGCATTCATTGGAGGACACACTTAGTACACTTGGTGTGGGTCTTTTCATTGGAGGAGAAGATTAGGAGGTTATCCATATAAATGACTAACCATTCTTTGGCTATCATGTCTCTGAAGGAGTCATTCATAAACCTTTGGAAGGTGGTGGGCAAGTTGGTAAGTTCAAAGAACATGACTAGCAGTTTAAAAAGTCGTTTATGAGTAATGAATGCTGCCTTTCACTGGTGACCATCTTTTATCCTAACACTGTTGTATCCCCAATGGACATTGAATTTGGTGAAGGCCTTAGCATCCTTGAGTTTATTAACAAGGTCAGAGATCAAAGGGAGGGGGTAAGCATTGCAGATGGTGTGCTCATTAAGGTACCTATAGTCTTGGCAAGGTCATAGTTTTCCGTCCTTCTTATTTATGAAAAAGAATGGAGCAGCTTGGGAAGAGTTGAAGGGACAGATCTTTCCAGCTTGGAGGTTCTCTTCAAGGAAGGCCTCAGTGGCTTTCTATTCATTAGGGGAGAGAGGGTAGACCTTGCTGACCTTTGGGGTAAAAGACTCATCAAGGTTTATTTCGTGGTCATAGGGGTGAGATGGGGAAAGGTGTTTGGAGGTTTCTTTGGAGAACACAGAGGAGAACTGTTCGTACTTGAAGGGGAGGGTGACCTTTGGTTTGGCCTTCTTGCCACCATGATGAGTTTGGTGATGATTGGGGATTTTTTGGGGATGAAGCAGGATCCACAGCAGATGATCTGGTTGATGATGCACACTCTCTTGGCTCGTTGACAGAATTGCGATTCCATCTCATAGTGCAGGTATTCATAGAGTCGGGAGTCATGGACAGTGTGGACATTGACATGTTTGGGGGGTTGGGCAGATGGAGTCCATCGCTTAAGATGGGAGTCATGGCAAAGTTGGTCAATGGTGTGGAGTTGGTAGAGTTTGGAAAATTGGTCAGAGAATTTGGGGATGTTAATGGTTTGTTGGGTCCAGTCAATGGTAGGGTTGGTCTGTTTCAACCAGGGGAGTCCAAGGATAACGTTCTCATTTTCGCAGTTCATGACATAGAAGAGGACTTTGTGGGTGATGCCTTCAATGTTGATGAACAAGGTGGAGGTGAAGCAGATGGAGCCATTCTTATTGGCAGATTGGTCAACATTTTGGACAGTGATGGGTTCAGCAAGTTTCTAAGTGGGGAGTCAATGTTTCCTGACAAATTGCCAGTCAATGCAGGACATATCTGCTCCACTATTGACAAGAGCACAAGCATCAATGACTTTCATTGTGTGCAATGGTTTGATAAGCTGAATGGGAAGTTTCATTGCTTTCAAAGAGGATGATACAATTACAGGAGCACATGTAAAGGAAGGGGAGACTTGTGTCAAACGAGTCCCCCAGTTCAAAAATCCCATTGGAAAGAAACCTTCCTAATGGTTTCTTCATCATCATCACTGTCCTCAAGCTCAATGAGTTTGGGGACTTCTTCGTCATTCTTAGCTACCTTTTGGATCTTTCGATCCTTCGGGTTCTTGGGTGTAGAGGTGAAGGAAGAGGTGAAGTTGGGGCATTCCCCACTAAGGTGACTGCTTTGTCAGCAATGGAAGCAAAGTCCCTTTTCAATGCAGTGTTTTCATTCGGCAGGGGTGAGTTTAGACACTTTTACAGCATCTATGTCCATGGCATTGGGGTCTTTGGCAGGGGTGGGAGTGGGAGTGGTGTAAGATTAGTGTGTGACCTGGGAGGTCTTCCCAACATGAAGCCTTGCAGTTTCCTGGGCCTGCACAAATCGGGAATTGAAGAGTGCGGCCTTCTCATATCAATCCTTGATTTTCGTGGGAAGGGAATCAAGTCTATAGATATTTCACATGATGGGTTCTGCCAACCTGACAGAGTAGTAGCTGATAAGGACATTTTCATTGGTGATTCCCAAAAGGACAATATTGCTTTGGAAATCAGCAGTGTATTCAGCGAGGCTGGGGATGTAGGACTTCTTTGAAGAGTTGTACTCCATCCAGGTGGTAGACAGCCAGGAGATGGTGTTGGCAAGAGTGTACTGGTGGGTAAAGGTCTTCTGGAAGGCATCACAAAAGTCTTTGATGATTCCAAAGGTGATGACAGTGGTAGTGATGGCCTTCTGCCAGAAGGTGTTGGCTCAGGTTAGAGCTAATCCGAGGGTCATGTAAGACAGTGCATAGGCTATCTTCTTGGCATCAGTGTTGTAAACCTGGTCATTGACGGCAAGGTAGAATCACATGCTGTTCAACCATTGTACAGCCTTGGAGAATCATCATAGTTCTCAGGGGTGCCAAGGTGGAGTTTCAAGGGTTTGGTGGTCATGGGAGTTGGGATTGGGTTCTGTGGGAGGAGCAGTGTACAGGGATGCCAGAGATAGGAGGGAGTCTGAAGATCTGTTCTGTTAGGGCAATGGGGGTGGGGAAAGGTGGAGTGGGGGCTTTGGAAATGTTTAGGGTGGAGGAAAGGCAGTGTGAGAGTTCAAGGGTGTTGTCCTTCTTATTGGTAAGGACAATATCGAGATCTTGGGGTTTAGGGGGTTCTTTCCTTTTGTCAGAGGAAGAGTCAATGGGTTTGTTCTTTCTGTGAGAGAGTTCCCAGAGAGAGGGAGGGATTCAAGTTCGTTGGGATATGGTGGGGCAGGACTATGGTGATGGTAGCCACAAAGGTAGCTTAGATCTTTTGTTATGCTTGGCCTGGGTAGGGACAAGCACAGCCTCAAGATATAAGTTCAAGGGATTCAAAGTAAGTGTATACTCAATGGTAGTGTGAAGTCCAAGGGAAGACACTCCAGTCAACAGTGGGAGCAACTGGTCAAGGATTCAAGGACAGGTCTAATGCCTGGGCTTAGAGCAAAGGAAGAATCAAGTGGATTCAGAGAAGACTTGAGGAGATCTAAGCTAAAGTACATCAGTGCAGTATCAAAGGTTTATATACCTTTGGGAAGATTGTAAGGGTAGGCATAGAAGAGTAGTAGCTGAGTAAGAATGGAATGTCATAGAAGGTGATGGAAGTATCCACTGACGAAGCAAGTGAGGGATTACAGAGAATGGGTAAGTTAGTGGTGAAAAGGAAATGAAGTCCAAGGAGCTAAGGTGAAATCATGTGAAGAGAGAAAAGACTAAGCATAAATTGTAACAGTTATCCTAATAGGGTGGAAACAGGAACTCCAAATCTTATCAAGGAACATATTGTTCCTATACTCAAATGCCTACATCAATTGGTGCTAATTACAATGGGATCTGGCATGTTTTGACCAGATTTTATAAAATACTATAACCTTCCTGCATATCTGGACTACACTGATTTATCCATCTTTATATTAAACATGGGTGAGCATTTATGTTTGAGTATCTTGCTTCAACTTATGATGAAGGTCAGCTATTGGGATTTACCAGAGAGAAATAGCAAAGCCTAGCTCACATAGATCAAGAGTCCTACCACCAGAGACCATCTGATAGTCAGTGAACTTGATCTGGATACTTTACCAATGGGTCACTTGCAATTGAATCAGCAGGACCCCCATCCATTGCTACATCAACCTGATAACTTGGACCATCTGCAGATTTCATTCAAGATTAAAACCAACTTCAATCATAGTCATGAGAAGAATAGGTATCATTCAAATGGTCATGTAGTGGGTGCAGCCAATATTGAATGGACACAATATGAGTGACACCTTGCTTTGCAAGCACCCACAGTATAGGATTTATATTGATTATAGGAGAATATGTTCTCATCATTCTTTACTAGTATATATATTAAGCTAACTGGGTCCATAGCTTAACTCCTTTTATCCCAAAGAATTCAAGGCCAAAAAATCCTATTTTCATATTCCTATTAGCCAGATATCACTGTAAGACACTATTAAATTACTTACTTTTGCCAGCTCTAATCATATTGTAGGCAAACTTTTGAGATCAGGAATGGCAAACACACCAACCACATACAAATAGCACTATATACATCAGCAGAAATATTCAAGCATCATGAAAGATACCATAAGTTACTTGAAGCTTTTGACAATACCTTCATATAAATGACTGAGTTGGTAAGCATTTCTTTTCTGTTAGTTCATGAAGTTTGTTACTATTTGTATTTGTATATGGCAGATCATTTACCACAAGACTATGAAGTGCTTATGAACTTATTGAATTCAAAGTAATTCACATGTCCAAGCTATCCATGCCAGATATGGAGTGGGCATGCAGTGCACGAGCAAAGCATGCTCAGCAAATAACTGGCCTTCACTCAAGGTATATAATTGATAGGGGCTGGGGGAGCCAGAGAGAATGCACACACTATTGTGTGTGGAGATCCAATACAAGGCAGAGTCAAAATATATTGATCATTAGTTCTGGGTGCAGAGCACAGAAATAAAGACAAGGTGGACAGTCATGGAAAGAATGAACAGCACATCTTGCAATGTGAGGTGTAAACCTTTAGCAATGACAAGTTTAATTGTCCCAATTCCTACAGCAAATATGAATGTTCCTTCTATCCCATTGATTGAGCAAAATTTGATTGGACACAGTGTGAAGAAGTCCAATTCAGTGTTGCTCAAGTGGACAGAGGCCCCACTGTCTAGGTAGAACATTGCAATTATGGGATCAATAGCTATTGCAGCTCATTGCTACAGTGCTTTGTAGATCACTTTGGCAAAATCAGTATCATGGATGCATCTGTGCCAGTCCACCAATGTGGTAGGATCAATAACCACTAGGAGTGCATCATACTTGGCAAGATCAGCAGCAGTGACTTCCCAGATGAAGGAGGCAGACAAATTGTCAGATGCCAAACTAGCAAACTCAGTCATTGCAGGGCAGGCAGGAGTGGCAGCAGCAGATGTATTGCTCAAGGCAACAAACATTGCTTCACCAGTGGCAGAGTCAAGGATATATGCATGGCCTGTCGTGTTGTATTGCAGATTCCCAGCAGTACCTTTTGAGAACAGGGTATTAGATATATTCAAGCTAGTGGCCTTTTTTTTCTTGTCCTTAGCTGCATGTTTCTTGGCCAGAATTGCATCTCATTCACTAGCATGCCTGCCTCCAGCCCTCCAACATTGGTCACATGAGTGGCCAGTCTCATTGCAGTTTGAACAGCAAATGTTGTGTCCAATCTGAGAGCACACAGTACATTTGTGTGAAGTCTTGTGGACAGGGCAAGAGACACTCAAACTCATGGCTGCAAGTGTAAGACCACTGTTCTGCTGCTGTTTCTCCCCATTCAGGAGCTGTTGCTTCATGTTGAGGTAGCAGAGGGCATGCAATAAGATGTATGGTTCTGTCATATCCATGTTAAACCCCTATTTTCGACCATCTTCAATTGTTGTTGTGGGACTCCAGTCATCTCCATCAAACTCCTCTGCAGGAGTTCAACCCTGGTCCACCAACCATCCTGGACTTGCCTCAGAGTTCCTCTACCTTCTGGATTTCCCTTTTTGTATATTCTCCTTTTGTCCTAGTTCCGTTCTTGTCATCATCCTTCTGTCTAGTACTGTCGGGGTGGTGCTCCTGAGGTGGATGGAAGGGAGATATCTTCTTCTGGGGGATGTCCAATGGAAGTCTGGAGGATAAAGGCTATTTCTGGGACTTCAAGATGAAGTCCAGAAACAGGTCATCTGGAGTCAAACTGGGGTGGAGCAGAGTACAAAGGAGGTGAGGACATCAGTGCAGGACTTATGTGTCGCACCCTTGCCAGTTTTCAGTCCTCGTATTTCAGAGATCAGAGACGATAAAGAGAGAGGATGGTTTGAGGATGAGGAGAAGGGATGGATGGATGATATTGGATAATAATGAATATACACAATGACATACAAGTGACAAACAATATTTGAACTAGAGAACTACATAGGAGGTACAAGAGATTATATACTGGATGTCCAGGGACCAGAGATTGGTAAGTGAAAGTCCTAAGTGAAGGTGATGTACACAGAGATGAATAATATGGAAGTCAGAGAATAATGAAAACTGAGAAATCTGACTAAGAGAATAATATAGACTTACGAATGTGAACTAGAACAAAAGGAGATGAATATAAGAGGGAGTGTCTGGAGTATCAACTCTGAGATGGTCCAGACCTAAGGATCAATGTGTCATCCAGAACTCCAGAGATGTCTGGAGATGGACTTCACAGAAAATCAGGGATGTGACAAGTACAACCTTTTGGACACTCAGTATGTATATTTGTCATCCCAACACTCCTACTTATTCAGGATGTGTCTTCAGCATGTACATTCTCCATCCCGTCTTATTCATCCCAGTGTGCATTACCTTCTTACTTTCTTAGTCATCTCCAGTCCAAACTTACTCTGAACATATTAGGACTTTGTATATAATCTCCTGTACTTCCTCTGTAGTTCTCAGTTCAAATATTGTATGTCATTGTATATGTTCATTATTGTCTAATATCATCTACCCTTCTCTTCTTCTTGTCCTCAAACCCTCTCCCATCTTATCATTCCCAATCTTTGACATACAAGGACCAGAAACTGGCAAGGGTGTGATACATAAGTCCTGTGCTGATGTCCTCACCTCCTCCGTACTCCACTCTGCCCCAGTTCAACTTCAGATGACTCATTTCTGGACTTTGTCCTGAAGTCCTGGAAATAACCCCTATCCTCCGGACTTCCATCAGACATCCCCCAGGAGAAGATATCTCCCTTCCATTCCACCTCAGGAGCACCACTTTGACAGGTTTCATGGCAGTGCTGGCATTTACACAGTCCACCAGATGGCTGCACAATCCCAGAAATTCAACTGAAAGAGCATTCATGAGGAAAATAAGCAAGAAATCACCTTGCTTAGGCAACCCAATCACATATATGTGGTTGACAAGATCATGGAGCTAAGTGGCAGTCAATGCCAGGCATTCAGACCATTTGAAATAAATACCAAGCACTTCTTGGATGAGCAGGATTTGTGCAACAGGACCCAATTTCTCATGGCAGTTTTGAAGTGTAGTCCAGGCATCTTTCATGTTGTTGGTGTCTTTGAGTAGGTAACTCTCTTCTTGAGTGCAACAGGTTTTCATGGCTATGATGATGCAAAGATTGTTGATGTTCCACACCGACACAAATTCTGCACCAGTTGGGCATGGGACTGCTCCTAAGATATATTTGCCACACATGTTTAATAGGAAGAGGTTCATCATCATGTCTAACCACATAGGCCAGTTATGCTTTCCCATATCAAGCAATTCAATCTTGTTGAGATTGGACAAAATGATTTTGAGTGCTTTGAGTGTTGGCTTTGTCAGCATTATAGGGTTGTTTGAGGGCACCACATTTGGAGTCAGTATTGCAATGACAAGTGTGATGACAGGGTGATTGAAGCCGCAGATGTGGTGGGGGGTTTCATGTTTGAGTTGCCGCTTATATGTGACATCAACTATGTATTGTATCTTTGTAATTCAGTGGTCATGGAGAGAGGAGCATTTGAGGGTACACTCAAGCTTATATTGGAAATGGTGGTGGTGCCATGTGTGTGTTGGGCAGATCAAATCAGGGAGCCACTATCCCTCAGGTTCAGTGTTGTGTTTTGACTGGTCTTTAGATGTCAGTGGGTTCTTCAGTTCAGAACCTCACAGGGCTCATAACCTGTTAAAGCTAAGATATTGTTGAGAATTACATGATCAAGATCTAATCTTTTATCTTTTGATCTTCTTATCTAATGATCTAGACTCTTGTCATGTGATAATGACATGTCAATGGTAACATATTTAGATGACATGAGTTCACATGTCAGATGTCATTTCTGAATGACATCTGAATACCTTTGATGACACTTGACATCTATTCTCTCATGGTATTCCATAGTGTTCTGAAACACTATTTCTGCTCTTACTTTACATGGAGAGGTTGTCCATAGATACAAATATCTCTTTACATGTATATAAGCTAGGACATTGATACCAAGACAATAGAACTAAGATCCATCTACTGTTCTACCTCTTCTCTGAGATAAGACTCTCTCTTTGAGCTCTTTTCTCTACCCTATATCACCTGAAAGTCTCTTCCCTCTGGAAAGTTCTCTCTGTGAGTGTTCCCACAGACTGTGCTGGTGCTATCAAATATAGGCTTGTTCCACTTGCCATATTGTCAGACATGTGTTAGTCTGTCAGGATGGTGCTCCTGAGGTGGATGAAAGAATAATATCTTCTCCTGGGTGATGTCTGATGGAAGTCTGGAGGATAGGAGTTATTTCTGGGATTTCAGGATGAAGTCCAGAAATGAGTCATCCAGAGTTGAACCAGGGTGGAGCAGAGTATGAAGGAGATAAGAACATCAGCACAGGACTTATGTGTTATGCCCTTGCCAGTTTCCGGTCCTCATATTTCAGAGATCAGGGATGATAAGATGGAAGAGGGTTTGAGAATGAGGAGAAGAGAGAGGTAGATGATATTAATGATCATATATAATGAACACCGCAATAAATCAAACACTGACAAACAATATTTGAACTAAAGAACTACAAAGAAGGTATAGGGGATTGTATACTAATGTCCGGTAGAACTCCAGACCAGAGATTGGTAAGTAAAAGTCCTAAGTGAAGGTAATGTACACAGAGATGAATAATATGGAAGATGGAGAATATCAGAAACTGAGAAATCTTACTAAGAAGATAATACAGAATTACAAATGTGAACTAGAACAAAAGGAGATGAATATAAAAGGTATCATCTGGAGTGCCAACTCTGAGATAGTCTGGACCCAAGGATCAATGCATTGTCCAAAACTCTGGAGATGTCCAGAGATGGACTTCACAGAA
>JBBPUH010000385.1:0-12502 GCA_038094555.1 Boletus aff. phaeocephalus
TCGTTCCGCTCTTTTGCTATACCATGTTATCCAACAAGTTCATCCTTGCGTTCCTCGGCATGATCGCCGTTGCAGTTGCATTGCCGACCTCACAAATCCCTACCAATAAATCCCGGGATTGCAGTTCCCAAGGGTCTCTGGGCAAGTAAGTAACCGTGTGTATGGTCATTTCCAAGTCATGTAACGCGCACGCACTTTTCTGCGACAAGCGGGGAAGCAAACATATCCGATTGCGGGAACAACGTTTCATAAGCGTATCCAGCCGAGCGCGTCGGAATCGTCAGGTTAGGGGCTTGGTGGAACTGGGAAAAACCGTTGTTGGGATCACTGGGGATATGCGGGCTCCCAATCACAATGCCAACACCACTGTGATTGTGTATGTTTCTATACGTTTCATCTGGGCTGTACACCTTGTATCACGGATAGTGCTGTTCCGAATCTTCTCGCTCTCGTCGTGCCAGGTAGCTCGTTCTTACCACTGAATCTACTCCTTGGGGGAATTGAAACATCATGTGGACAAATCCTAAATCTCTTCTTGATAACCACTATCTCATAGCGTCCTCGTTCGCCATGTCCCCTTGGGACCTACGGCCAGCGTTTGCGTGACAGCCCTAAGTCTTGAGTAGCGTGGTTACCGCTGCAGACATAGACGCGTGTCGTACGTCTGACGGATGGCTTGCAACCCAAGGTACCAGACCTTGCACGAACACCACGCTCAAGAGGTGGGCCTCAGAGTTGGCACGCGAGCAACATCGCCAACCATACCCCTCTTCTCCTCGTCGCCAGAACCCGGTTCATGGTTCAGAAACCGGCTGCATACGTTGATTGATTCGAGGCACCCATGTCCAAGTCGCGAGCCAGAAGTCGCGGCAGCGAGACTCGCAAGGACACCGGCTGGGTAGTTTGTTGGCCCGTCTTGGAAGACGAGCATCCGTTGTGACTCGGAAGCGGGCCGTCCTGGGATGTTTCCCTGCGCTCGTCCGTCACGGCGACATCTGAGACGGTCATTCCGAATCTCCCCCATTGGACGAGGGCCATTCTTGAGGGATCCAACGCAGTTCCTCGAGTGTGTATCCAAATGAAGTGATCAGCACAGTGTATGACGTCGAAAGACACACCACATAGTACCTACACTCTGTCTGTTCCACCGCCTGCTTTGCAGAGCAAAGAGGTAAGCGACACAGTCCAGTCCGACATCGCCTCACGCTATCCGATAGCGCAGTAAACCATCGGGGGGCCTTGGCCGCCACCGATCACTTCCAGTTGACTAGCGACCAACAGGATCCCATCCGCTTCTCGACGTCCGACAAAACGTGCTGCGTCCCACTACGCAATACAATGCGCCGTGATAATCCAAGCACAGTACGATGAGGAGACACATGGACGCCCATCGCTTCCCTGATGCCTTTACACCCCCGTTGGGGCGACGCGTCATCAGGGGCACAGATCGAGATCGAGGAAAAGGTGATTTACGAGTGGCGGCCCCGACGAGGCTTTTGAAACTTATCAAGAATCGACCCAAGTATCCTGGTAAGTCAGAACCGGTTACAGCGCGTGATACGTGGGCGCGTGCGTGGCGTAACTTTGTCGCCGATGGGTGGCGTCTTTACCCGAGGCCCTTTATTATTGGATCGAGTCAAGCACTTCTGGTGACTTACAATGGCGGGACTTTTGTCCTGCCCGATTCGACGAGGCAAGGGTGTCGGACGAGCGTTGGAGGTAAGTGTTGAGAAGATTGGTGGTAGATGAGTTGGGACGCGACGCGCGATGTCCAAGACGGAAGGGAGTAACGGGTGGGTCGTGGCGCCGCTACACTATATCGTCGTTGCTGTGCGTGAGTCGTGCAATTCAGTTGGCACCGCCGAGTTGCCATACCCTATCGGAAAAAAGAATGATTCCAAACGTTGCAGTCTGGAAAAGAAAGGGAGATTGTGATTCCCAGCTACTACTCACATGAGCTGTGACTCATCTTGGGTTGGACGTGAAAGAACCAAAGGAAACATTTTAGACTCGGGTGGTTGTCGGGGGGTCATGGGCACTTTCAATTTGGTCAGAGGCGAGTTTGAAGTTTGGAGTGTTGGCTCGTGGTCAGAAGTAGTCATATCCCACATCTACATCAATCATCGTTAGTAACGATTGGCATACTTGATGGAAACGCACGGATGCAGCTGCGATGCTCGTACTAAAATATCAATGGCTTTATGGCAGCCGTGACGAAGCTGCCATATGCATCATGATACACCATGGGTCCTAGTACAGCAAGTTGTGCGTCGAGGTCGTGGTGGTTGACTACGGTTACTTGACTGATAGCCAACCAGCTTGCCACAAACCCATATAGTAGGAAGAGTTCGTAACACCGTTTTTTTTCTTACCACTGTTACAGTATCCAACCCAGTCCGGGTTACTGGTTCTGGCAGCGAATGTGAAATTTCAGATCACTGAGACGATTCTGACCCAAAGGAGGCTGAGGAGATGACCGACTTTACAACTCGAGGTATCTCTACTTCGGTTCAGCGTAAGCGAGCTCCCTGGCATAACGAATTGATCGTGAGTTACGTACCTAACACATTGTACAGCATCACCACAGTTGAGAGGCGTGCCAGACCCTATATAAATTAATTCTCATCGCGGAGGACGCACACGCCCAATTTGCAACACGCTCAACGGTACCCTCTCGGTAGTAATCGCTCACTCCGCTATACCATGCTGTTCAACAAGTTCGCGCTCACGCTCCTCTGCATTATCGCCGGTGCAGTCGCAGCGCCCATCGCGGATGATGGGGCTCTTGCCCGTCGTCAGGATTGCCAATCTAATGGGACCGGGGGCGAGTGAGTATCCCGAGTCGCTGTATCGCAGCAGTGTCATACTCACGCGTTTTTTCATGACAAGTGGGACTGTACACATCAGCAGTTGTTCGCAGAACTCCTCTTAAGTTCTCAAACGGACCGCTGCCAGAAGGATGACGGGGTCTGCTCAACATGGAGATTTTGGAATGGATTCACATTGAATTGGACAATTGGACTTGCTAGTGGCATGTGATGCTGCAGGTTCTAGTAGGTGGACGTCTTCAAAGCTCGGAAGTTGCTGTACATTTTACCATTCCTACCGTATCATAAGTGAGAACTTTACGGATACACACGTTGCGCTGCGTCATTATAAGAGCTATGGTAGCTCCTCTGTTAGACATACAATGAGCCACCTCAGTACAAAGCGTTGGGTTTTCAGATGCGGCTACTTGACATAACTTGCCTTTCGGACGTGAGGGTAGACGGGGGTACGTTAACACCCAACAATGCTCCGAATTCGAGCGCAGCCGGATGACAGACACGCACGAAGTCAGTCCGAAAATGGGGATGGTTGCGACAGCGCCTCCCATGTACCACTTTCACTCTGTGTCGACGGTGGCTTGATCTGCCCAGAGAGTCCCTCCGCTTTCCATGCATCAAAACCGCCTACCATGTCTGTGGCGTTGAGTAACCCTACGTCATGCAACGCCGCAGCTGCGAGACTACTCGCATGCCCATCTTCACAATACACGATGATCCTCAGGTCGTACCGATCGGCGATGGCAAGCCTTGCCTCGCTTCTCGGGTCAAAGCGCCACTCGAGGTCGTTGCGCTCGATGATGAGAGAGCCGTGGATACCGCCTGAGCGCGCGCGTTGAGATACCGGGCGTATGTCGACGAGGAAAGCAGGAATGGGGTATGTTGGGTCATGGAGGATTTCCCATGCTTGGCGTGGAGTGACGCGTTGAAGGCGCGCGCGGGCTGCGGTTACCAATTGGTCGATGCTTCTCGAACCGGGGGGAGGGGAAAGAGGATCGAGGGGGGCACGAACGGATTTCGAGAGGACGTCCCAAAGCGCAGCGCTGTCGTAGGATGAGCCACCGATGTCACGTACGGCAGCTACGAGAAAGTTCCCGTGATTGGTGACGGAGGCGACGCGGCCGAGGAACTTGGAGCTGAAGAGGAGGACCGCGCGTTGTACGTCGTCGTCGTCTGCGCCTGTGATGACGAGCGTGTTGGTGTCTGTGGGCGAGGTGGGGGACGGTGCGCCGGTCGTGCCTATTGCGAAGAGGTGGCGAGAGGATATCCGCGTGCGGACGATTTCTGCTACGCGGCGCAAGAAGAGGTTGTCGTCCTTTTTGGAAAAGGTAAAGTAGACACTGATTTTTGTGCCCTCGACCGTCGTCGCTTTCCTGATGGCGCGCAGGGCGATGCCATGCGCAACTTCATCGCGTATGCTGTCGAGGGTACGGTGGGGGTCAGACGAGTTGGGGGATGTTTGAGATTGCCTCCCGCTCTCCGATGCTGCACTGCCCACGCTGGATGGCTCAGAGGACGGCATAGACGAGGGCTGGTTTGACTTTTCCTGATATGGCCCTTCATACCGCTGCGCCACGCATCAAGCATCAAGGATGTTTGGTGTGAGCATGCGGGTCTGAGGTTCTACGAACACGGTGCATGTGGGACAGCCGACGTGTCCATGCGGTTCTTTGTTTCACGCTTTTAATTGCTTCGCTACTTGGGTACCGACAGTTTCAATGTTCGCTCACGTGGCGCAGTCGACTTGGCGTCCGAATCGGATCGCGCTCGTTTAAAACTGTCCGAGCATGTATCTCCCGCTCCTGGACCTGGGAGAGCCATTCTCCCCCTTTGCTTGGGTGAGGGACGCCATGCACACACTCGTGCTCTATCTCTTCGCGTTCCTCTCCTCCGCCTGCGGTATCCTTCTCCCTCAGCGCCAGGATACCGGTGGGGCCAACGACGGACGCTACCTGATTGGCGTCGGCATCGGTGACATCACTGGGTACGTTTTCATCGCTCTTGTGTCCATCGCGTCTTCATCCCAGTGGAACAGCCCAGTCGTGGAGACCAACATGATGGCACGTGCCATGTCGTCTGACCCGCTCCTTGTGTCTCATCTCCAACTTTGCAGGGATACGCCTCCACGGCTCAGACAGACACAGGGCTGCACATGCGCCAGCGTGCTCGTGCGTTCATCATCGCTGACCCCGACGACCCGACCTCCCCCACCTCCCGCATTCTTCTCATCTCGTCTGACATCTGCATGGGCGACACTGGCGTCCGCCGATCCATCCTCGATGCTCTTTCTACAGATCCCGTGTTCGGTGGCCTATACACGTCGTCCAACATGGCCCTTGTCGGTACACATTCGCATTCGGGCGTCGGGGGGTATCTCGAAGACCTCCTCCCTCAGGTCACGAGCCTCGGTTACGTCAACCAGACAGCGCAAGCAATCGTAGATGGCACCATCAACGCCATACGCAGAGCCCATGCCTCTCTTGCCCCAGGATCAATCCATGTTGGCAATACCACCTTACTGGGCGCCAACCGTAATCGTAGCCCTAGCGCATATGCAGCTAATCCGCTTGAAGAAAGAGCAAGATACGAGTACGATCAAGACAAGGAATTGTCCGTCCTTAGGTTGGACGATGCGAATAGAAATCCAAGAGGTCTGGTCAGTTTCTTTGCGGTCCATGGAACCAGCTTGTACGAGGTAAGTGACGTTAATAGGCATCCCCCGGCCGTTCGACCTAACGACCCAAGAACAATACTCTGGTCAGCGGGGATAACAAGGGGATGGCCGCATATTTGTATGAATGTGAGCAATACACGATTTTATATCAAGTCAACCTGACTAAACCTGTCATGCCGGGCTACCTTGAATGTCTCGATCCGTTAATCGCGTTTGCCTCATCACGCAAACGCCATTTACAGCATATATTGAACCACACACCATGCCTGGAAACAGCAGCTTTGTAGCCGGATTCGTCCAGTGTATGTCCTACAAATCACCTGCACTCTATTACTTGTCATTCTTCCAACGAATTCACGACTTCATCTTTCGATCGTCATTCTCAATGTCGCACCCATTAACAGTGGTTTCTTGTTAGCGAACGTTGGCGATACAAGCCCGAATACGTGAGTCGTATCACATGTGGAACTCATCGACATCATATACAAACTCCGTATGATCAAGCCTAGGCGCGTTCTGCGAATCTCCTGGTCAACTTTATGACGGCCAGCTCTGCGAGTATGAGCATGCAACATGTGGTGGCTATGTCGAGGACTGTCACGGTCGGTCCGTGAACGTTTCGCATCGGTTGTCTGCGTATGCTCATTGCTGACTTTAAATGTATAGGGGCCCTGGCTTCCGCATATCGGACTTCGTTTCCAATCTCTTGATCGGAAATGCCCAATTTGAAGCTGCGCGTCAAGTGATGGAATCGTCAGCACCAAATGTTATCTTCACCAGCTCGGACACTACCATTGAAACCCTAAACACTACATCGCTGATGGATGTGAAGGGTTCAGTGAGGAGTGTTCACGTTTACATGAACATGTAAGTCGTCAATTTCGCTCCCGGTTGACCTTTGGAACGTATAATGATGTTGTACTGAATTGACTTTAGGCTGGATCACACCTTCACATTGCCTAACGGAACTCTTGCTAGAACCTGTCCTGCGGCACTAGGTCTATTCTTCTTCTCATACTCGTCTGCTTTCTTGCTCAATCGATTCAATGTTTCAGGATTCGGTTTCGCTGGTGGAACGACGTTAGTCCATTTACAACTCATCATGATCATGCCCTTCACTGACATTCTCCTGTGTGAACAATTCCACTCAAAAAGTGATGGCCCCGGGGTGTTTGATTTCGTTCAAGGTGAAAACTCGTCTGCGCCTCAGAATCCATTTTGGGAACTCGTCAAGGGTAGATTCATCCAACTGCTTTCATTGTGATTCTTACTGAAATGAATGTTCAGGTGCCATCACACCATCACCATCACAAGAGCAGGTTGATTGCCAGTATCCGAAACCCATCTTACTGAACACCGTGCGTCACGCTTCAGGTCGGTTGTACTAACACGGCCGAGCATGCTATAGGGTTATGCAAATGATCCGTATCAGTGGTCACCACACACGGTCGATGTTCAAATTCTCCGTGTCGGCAACTTTGTTGTTCTTGTTATGCCTGGAGAACTAACAACTATGGCTGGGCGGCGTATGCGGTGAGTATATTTAGTCCCAAGAATCCGCAGGGATCTGATCTTTGTTTGTTCCTACATTCATTCGTACTGGTAACGTTAGCGATGCTCTGCGTGCTCGACTGATCTCGTCTGGCATACTCGATAATTCGGCCTACGTGGTCATTGCTGGCCCTGCTAATACTTATGGACATTATATTACGACACGCGAAGAATACTCTATTCAACGATATGAAGGCGCTTCCACCATTTTCGGGCCCGGTCAGTCAGATTTGCTTCGGAGAATATCGTCATCTAATTTGGTCTGGATTGCCCAGCGACGCTCGATGCTTATATTGATCGGTACAGCGCTCTTGTTCCGTATCTTGCTGATGACATCACGGGATCACCGACGTCTGATGCTCCCCCTCCTGAGCAGACCTCAGCTGCGATCTCATTGCAGGTACGTTCCTCAGCTACTACCATCCTAATTTGCTCTTGTTCTCATCTACCCGTCACTTGCGCCATATGTATAGACGCCAGTTATCGTCGATCATGCTGGATCCCACAATTTCGGTGATGTGTTGGTGGATGTGGAGAATGCAACGTACTCTGCGGGGGATACTATTATCGTGCAATTCGCTGGGGCGAATCCTAGGGTGAGCACCCTCGCATTCCGTCTATGACATGAAAGACCCAGTTTTATAATGTGTGCGTGTCTGGGCACGACAGAACAATCTACACCTTGAAGGCACATTTCTTACTGTGGACCAGCTCGTGAACGATGCCTGGACGACCGTACGCACGGACTCGCATCCATCCACTTTATATGAGTGGGAAAGGACGAGTCTTTTGTTGGGTACAAGCACTGTCAATATAAGCTGGTGAGCGTCACGTTTGCATCTTGTTCTTCTACTTTTCTGGATTGATTTGGGCCGCGTATATTCATCTTTCCGTTTCATAGGACGATCGAGGATGGTACACCTGGTGAGCAGACAAGTCCGTCAGGCACTTGAGAACGGAAGGGCTGACTGGGCTGTCACGTCGAAAGCCGGAACTTATCGCATCACGTATTACGGAGATGCCAAACCACTGATCGGTGCGATCTGGTCGTTTATGGGAACATCCTCTCCCTTCGCAGTTGGATGAAAGACGGTTACTAAACCAGTGGTTAATCTCCTCGGTTGTTCCAACCGTAGCAGCTTGCTGGGGGTTATCGGATTTCGTTTCAGGTCGGAGATTTCCCCAAAATGACTTGCTAGTAGTATGGACACACGACACACGCTTGAGTTTCTTCTTCACTAGCACTAGCGAATTGGATCGATGTGTCATCCCACAGTCTTGTTCTCTCGAAGCAAATGTCTCATTTATCCGGTCTGTATATTTGTGTTCAAGCGTCGATCAGGTCCGGTGACTCGTGACTCGTCGGGCTGGTGACGAAACGGGCTTGGATGTCTTGGAAACCGGGCCATACTGGCTGCTTACGGTTGCCAACTTTGAGACCGTTGATCAGAAACTCGTCTTGTGAAGATTCTTGACCTCAGGGGACTACCGGCTCGTTCAACTCGCGTTACACGTTGGATCAGATGCCTCAAATCGTCGATATTCCCCAGGCCAAGGCCCGCACCACAAGCAGATCCACTGGTTGCACCATATGGCACTTGACACTCCGCCATTTCTAGTGTCTCGGCAGTCGCGTGTATAGCATGGTTTCTACTTCTGCTTGGACGATCCTTATGCTGACACGCTAAATCTCACAGTGAGGCCATTGTAACCTCATGCGTATTCGTCGATCCCATCACTCATCAAGTCTGCCGGTCCGTCATTGTTCACTCCCGGTCCTCTGTAGAGCTCTTTCCACCGGGATCGTCTTTGCAGATCGCGTCGTGCCGCCGGAACAATCGCAAGCCATGGTGGATGCGATAACCGCTCACGGGGGCTCTGGCCGCGTCAAGCACAAGACGTACGCGAACAAGGGACATGGATTCGGTCGCGCGGAGACACGTGGGTCTGCGCTGGAAGAGTCATGGGAAAGGCCATTGAGTCGCGCGTCATGGCCATTCTGGAGAGGAATTAGAAGCGTATACTTCACCAGATCGACGACGAAAACCGGCGCAGTAGGTCCCACGATGACGCAGAAAATAGAAAAGAAGGACATGTCATACATCGTCCAAATGGCTCTCATTGTAATAACTTGGGACCGGGGAAATGAGCACGTGGGGAGAGTAGGTCAACGTACATGTCCCGGTGTTCCCACATACACCTATCAGGGCGACGCTTGGATAACGTCGATGAAAGTTTTGGACCGGTCAGAACGTATTCCTCAGACATTAGAGTCACCGTCTCTCTCTGTAACACTTCAACACAAGAATGTAGGTCTAGCAATAAGCACGACCCCAATAAGACCGCACACTGGAATCTCGGACGCGGACCTGTTGTGATGCAACATCGCATGAACATTGATATTGAACATCGAACGCACCCTACCGTCCCGTGCTCTGGCCGCGTCATATCCTTGCATGACAACGCTTACTACCAACATCGTTTCTTCGAGATCCAAGTGTTGAGCAGGTGCGGCCGACGGGCCTCGAAATAGACACTCTACCGGTCGAAAATATGGCGTATGTACTCATCCAGTAGCATATCTGGGAGTCTTGGTCCAAAGATAGAGCGTGTGCTGGCGACCATGAGGCCGATAACAGCCGAGTCGGAAATCGGCAAGGGAAACCCCGCTGGCACACGTCCTTATCGACAGGCGCTTGGCTCTCCTTTGCTCGCTTCCACCACCACCAAGGAACCCCGGACTCTACTTTTTTTCACGTTTACTCCCTTAGGATGTTTACTGAAACCACAGAGAACTTTGAGAATCTCCGAGAAATGTTTGGCCGGTTCAGAATCCTTATCGTTGGACGCTCCAACTCGGGCAAGACGACCATCCTTCGGGGGATCTGCGACCCCACGGAAAACCCAGAGATCTACGATGGCGATGGGAACAAGGCATGGATCAAAGGTTGATGCATGTCGTCCTTCCATAGGCTAACTATGTGTGGTTAGGTTGATGCGTCGCAAGTCGAGGGATCCATGGGGGTGAGCCTGATGGTTGCATCATGTTAAACGCTATTCGGTCCCTTATTGCGATATGACTGATCGTTGTCAGCGTGGACTACACAATGTCGAGAACGAGTTGGTGTTCAAGAGCAACGACAAACTCATCTTTCACGATTCTCGAGGCTTTGAAGCTGGTAAGAAAGAAGAGTTCTTGCAAATGAAGAAGTTCGTCGCCGATCGTGCCAAGACCACGATTCTCAAGAAGCGCATTCACGCGATATTGTAAGTGAGATAGTACTTCAAGGTATTTTGGTCATGTTCGTGCAGGTATTGCATTCCAATGGACAAGGTTGACCGAACGATCCAACGCTCCGAAGAAATGTTTTTTGACGAGTGTGATCCTGGGAATGGTGGGCTCTATTCTATTGCTGTCTTCTTGGATTGATACGAGTAATCTTTCAGTCCCAGTCATAGTGCTATTTACGAAATTTGATGCATTGCTGACTGTAGCACTAGGGAAATTACCACCTGTCGATCGGGGACTGCCTTTGCAAGAACGCTTGTCGAAAGCTGAGCCGCTCATCGAGGAGATATTCGAAAGTGCCAATGTATGGGGACGTCTCTCCCAACTCAAGTATCCTCCCAAATCCTGTATCCGCATTAGAGGTTTGTATTATTCCTCTCATCCAAATATGTGCCTCAGTCTATCCATATACTAGACATGCATAAATCTAATGAGGGATGCAGGAATGTCTTGGAAGCCACTGCAGATGCCCTGAATGAAAATGCATTGCAGATGCTACTGATCTCTGCACAGAAGGTGAACATGGGATTATGTGTGAGATATGCAGTTCAAGAGTGGGTTGGCTGATCAACTGTGATATCATATCAGCTGACTGTTATTCTAATGAAGGTTGATTATGCACACAGACCAAGTACACCAGTCAATACTACCAATATCCAATATGGATAAACTGGAACTTGAGAAACTTGCATTGTGGTTTCCTCATGTTCAGGTGAGAGCTATTGCCACAATGGATATTATATGGTAAATTAACTGTTGTGCTTAACCACATGTCACTTGGGAATCATAGTAAGTGATACAAAGTAACATATGGACATAGTGATGCTTATAGTGATGGACATGTGATTGTTTATGTGATGCTTTGGAAATTAGAGTGTAAGTTGTGGACTATAAGATGAATGATTGTGTGCTAATAATTGCTTCTTCATTCTGCTATTGGAATGTGTTAGGAGGTGAGTTCTACATTATTGCAACCTAGTGTTGATGTTGATAAACACATCTGCAATTCCTCTACTGATTGGGAAATCATAATTGGATTGTCTTACAAAAAGCAGGCCTTGTAATTTTCCTGATGATCCTATGTATATTGACTATTTTTTGCAATGGAAACCATAGTCTGTGAGTTGTGCATTGTGGCGTGTTTGTGGGGTGATCATGCTCATGATTCCATCTCCATCCTTCACCACTGCATTGGACATCATAGTCTGTGAGTTGTGCATTGTGGCATGTTTGTGGGGTGATCATGCTCATGATTCCATCTCCATCCTTCATCCTGCATTGGATATCATAGTCTGTGAGTTGTGCATTGTGGCATGTTTGTGGGGTGATCATGCTCATGATTCCATCTTCATCCTTCATCCTGCATTGGATATCATAGTCTGTGAGTTGTACATTGTGGCATGTTTGTGGGGTGATCATGCTCATGATTCCATCTCCACCCTTCATCCTGGATTGGACATCATAGTCTGTGAGTTGTACATTGTGGCATGTTTGTGGGGTGATCATGCTCATGATACCATCTCCACCCTTCATCCTGGATTGGACATCATAGTCTGTGAGTTGTGCATTGTGGCATGTTTGTGGGGTGATCATGCTCATGATTCCATCTCCACCCTTCATCCTGGATTGGGCATCATAGGAGGTGAGTTGTGCATTGTGGCATGTTTGTGGGGTGATCATGCTCATGATACCATCTCCATCCTTCATCCTGGATTGGACATCATAGTTGGTGAGTTGTGCATTGTGGCATGTTTGTGGGGTGATCATGCTCATGATTCCATCTCCACCCTTCATTCTGCATTGGACATCATAGAGGGTGAGTTGTGCATTGTGGCATGTTTGTGGGGTGATCATGCTCATGATTCCATCTTCACCCTTCATCCTGGATTGGACATCATAGTTGGTGAGTTGTGCAATGTGGCATGTTTGTGGGGTGATCATGCTCATGATTCAATCTCCATCCTTCACCACTGCATTGGACACCATAGGAGGTGAGTTGTGCATTGTGGCATATTTGTGGGGTGATCATGCTCATGATTCCATCTCCACCCTTCATCCTGGATTGGACATTATAGGAGGTGAGTAGTGCATTGTGGCATGTTTGTGGGGTGATCATGCTCATGATTCAATCTCCATCCTTGACCACTGCATTGGACATCACAG
>JBBPUH010000386.1:0-12497 GCA_038094555.1 Boletus aff. phaeocephalus
TAAAGTAAGAGTAAAAATAGTGTTTCGGAACACTAAGGAATACCATGAGAGAATAGATGTCAAGTGTCATCTAAAGTGTTCACATGTCATTCAGGAATGACATCTGACATGTGAACTCTCTCATGTCTTCTAAATATGTTACCATTGACATGTCATCATCACATGTCAAGAATCTAGATCCTTAGATAAGAATATGATAAGATAATAGATTAGATCTTGATCATGTGATTCTCAACAACAGTATGGTAGTAGTAAATGTAGTATCTCACCTTAGTTAGACTGTATGGCAGTCAACTGAGGTATGACAAGTAATCTGAAAGGTAAGGTTGGCGCCTTGCGAAACCATCCAATATCATGTGATGTGACCAAGCTGTGACAGGAGGCACCAAAGTTTGGCGGAGTTGGAAGCAGTAGTTATCATTCAGCAAATGGCAATTATGTAGCACTTAATCTAAATACTGTGAGCTTTCTCGAGATCAACCAGCAAAGTTTCAGGGATGACTCGATGGCTACGGTAACGCTTCACTGCCCAAGCAGCCTGAGAACCATTTAAGCCATGTCTGTATGCATCAATAAATCTTCGAGACCGCATTGCAAAGCTAATTGATAAACTAACATGAGTGATTCCACACAATTTCAAGGCAGAGCAAGTTCAGAGCAACATACCATCGCATTGTAGTAAGTGGGACTGCAGCAAGTGATGTGATCACATTCCGTTCAAGATCAGCCTCCTTGGATGAAGGGGGGTATTGCCGATAAATCCGCTTTGCATACCCCCAACACATCTCAATGAAGTTGAGCTCACAATGAAATTTGGGCAGGAATATCACACGGAATCCACGTTCTCGACACTGAGTCTCCAATAGAGACTCCACATTGGCAAAATCTGGCTCATTATAGAGCATTCGGCGGCAGCAACAATTCTTCTGATCGGTTGCGCTGCGGCTTGCACACTTGAAACCCTTGCATTCAGCAAGGAGACCTGTTGTGTCATAGCCTCGTTCTTGAAGAATCTGCTCCATCCCCTTGAACCAACCAGCTTGAGGATGACCAGGGGGGAAATAGAGGGGCTGAGGAACACCACTTTGAAAGCGACCAGGTGCCATGCAGATTTTAGTTTTGCGTGGCTTGCCATTTGGACCAAAGACAGTATTTCCATTTTCGTCTGTCATTGCGACATCAATGCCCCAGCGTTGTGAAGGTTTCTTTGGCATTGATCATGCAGATAATGCATTGTCCGCACGTTTAAGATGTGTTGTAGCATTATCAAAGATGAAAATATGGTCTTCATCTGGATAATCAGTCTTGAGGATATCCATGACACATGCTGCATGTTTCAAGATCTCATCACTGGAAAAATAGCCATCCCGTGCCTTTCCGACCTTGAACAGAACCTGTGCAGACCGTTTCCCATCATGCGATTGAAGAAACCCATAATCTGCTGACACAAAGTGTGCAACCATCAATGAAGTACCCTCTCCCTTTGGTTGGGGGAGAGCATCCTCCTCTTCATGGACCCATCGCTTCTTTCGACGATCGTTTGCATAAAATACTGATTCATCATGGAACCAAAGAACAACCTGGCGACTTGGAGAATTCAAAGAAAGAGGGGGGGAATCTTCACAGGTGAGGTTGTCAGATTTCCAGCTTCGGAGATGAGGCTCCAGACTTGTCCATGCTGGAATAAACATTTTTTGACGATATTCCACCACATCTTCCCGCTCGTGTCCATCAACATACTGTCCTCTCTGCTCCTGCCTCCATCTGTAACCCAGGCGTCGCAGCCACCACTGCGCAGTCCTCAACGAAACAGTTTTTTTCAGTCCATGGCGCTTTCTAACCAATGGATCATCCAGATATTGCACGATGTCAAGTGCACGAATATATTTTCCAATGCTCTGCAAGTGGAGCTTGATATCTGCAGCCAGCTCCTCATTTTCAATCCGCGAGACCCGGTGTCCATGTTGGCGAACTGGAAGGCAAGTGCGATCCTGAATATATTGCTTTGTCCAGCACCGCAATGATCGAGCAAACCATTTCCCCCTCTCCAGACTATGTGCTGTGTGGAAAGCGGCCTTGCTCCACTGTCCACCAAAGGGATTGAGCATGTTCTCGACATCAACATAGAGCATGAGAAAATTTTTCATTGCTCAGAGGCGCTCTTCAAGAATGGAGCTAAGTTTTGGATCCTGGTATCCGGTTCTGTCCATCCTTGGTGGTTTAAGGACCTTCCGAAGATCTGCTAATGCTTCCCTTGCAGACTCAATGGTTGGAGGATGACGGAGCTCCCAACTAAAGTCCCGACTTGGAGCATTGGCCGTGCTATCCCCACCTGCACCCATCTCGTCATCATGGCTCAAGCCATCACTTTCTGCCGTGGTTGCATCATCCTTGGTCATGGTACCATCTGAGTCGGTGCAATTTGGTTCGTCTGAGTCTCCTAGGCCTAAACTGGCAGGCTCCTCAAAGAACCCAGTTCCTCTGAATGGAACAGTCAGGTACTCGCGCCATCGAAGACCTCACACAGCCACCAGATCATCCTCATTGTCAAAGATCTCCTCGCAATGCACTGCTCGCCGGTGAATGTTCTTTAAGTTCACATAAGTGTGACTTGCCAGTTTACCAACAGCAGCAGCAGACATTGAGTCGATGGCAGGTGGGGTGATGTTTTGAAGCTCTTTGTGCTCCGAGTTGGCCCAGGTTGCAATGGTTAGTTGGTTGTTCGAGTCCGAGCCTGGTGTTTGACCAGTCCATGATGACAGGACAGTGGCAGGGCCTACTGGCAGGCCAAGGGTAAATTCCGAGGGCCCGTTGTGAAACCAATCAAGAATGTCAGAGAATGCACCTAAAACGTCGCTGGGAGGCTCAGGTGTTGGTATAGATGCTGGATGACAGCTCGAGTATGTGACATTATCTCTATTTTCTGTAATGACAGTGCTAATAGAAGGCTCCACATATTGACTATGTCAGCATCCACATCCGAGTCATATCTAGAGGGCGACAGGGAACCCACCTCAATCACTGGCACTGCCAGTACAGTCGGTGGTACTATGTTTTCCTCTCCCGGCAATTGACCATCTGTGACCACAGGTTCACCATCTAGTACTTGCTTTAGCCGCTTGGCATTACGAGCCACTGCTAGGTTGTAAATTTGAGCTGTGTGACTGCGTTTGCGCCTTGCCATGGTGTCCGGGACACAATTCTGACGGAATGGCAATCCTTCGGCACGCGTCGCGGCACTACTTAAATTTCGCGTCGGACTTAGGTGAGTTTCTTTCCCTTTAGATCATGCTCAAACATGAATTACAGGTTTCGGAATCCACGGCTTCACATTCTGTTCAATGTATAAAATAGAGCAGATCCCACCCTCCAATTTACATTGACTACTTTTCCTGTTTAGACGTATGTTACATTGTTTTTTAATTTTCTACTTTTGTCGTGCAATGTAACACTTATGCACGTGACGTGGGATGATTCTGCAAGACACCAACCTTAGAAAAAGGGAATGATTACATAAGCAAAAGTGTTGTAACACATAGGAAATTCAACACTTCCCCTCCCTCAAACTGAGCAGAGTCTTAGTTTGAAAGCAAAATGTTTGGCTTTTGTAGAAGGGAGGGCTTTAGTGAGGGTATCAGTAATCATGTCCTCTATTGGACAGTAAAATAACCGAATAGAGCTATTATTGATAGTGAAATGTATGAAATGATACCTAATGTCAATATGTTTTGTATGCACATGATAATTTCCATCTTTTGTAAGAGCAATAGCAGATTGATTGTCCAAATAGAGAAGAGTGGGTGATTTGAGTGTCCCAAACAGTTCACTAATGAGATGATAAAGCCAAATAATTTCTTTGGCCACATGGATGGCTGTGACATACAGTACTCAACCTCAGTTGTCGAAAGGGTCACCAATTCCTGCTTTCAGGATCTTCATGAGATAGCTCTCCCATCAATGAGGAAAGCATGGCCCAAAATGATGTACCGATGCTCCTGCAATGCTCTATCAATGTCAGCATAACTGACTAACCCTTTTTGTGTTGTTCCATAGGTTAGTAACCAATTTCTGATTCCTAGGAGATAGCAGTATACTTATTTCAATGCTTTTCAATGGGATGGCCAGGACTTTTTGTGAATTGTGTGAGTGTTGAGACTGCAAAGGCAATATCAGGTCAGGAGCCCACAGTGAGGTACATTAGTGATCTGAGAGCCAAGTGGCATGGTAGATGTTTCATTGCAGCAATGTTGGCTGTGAATTTGGGAGACTGATTTGTCAACAAGTGGTTATTAGGGTCCATTGGTGTCGATAGCAGCTTTGCATCAGCAAAATTATATTTTGCTAGTATAGCATCAATGTAGGGTTCCTGTGAAATTGACAGTGTTCACTGCTTGTGACCATGGGTGATTTTCATGCCAAGTAGTCAATTGATTGGTTTGAGATCAGTGATTTTTAGATGTGCACCAATTTTGGTCTTGAGATCATGGATAAGTTTCTTCAAGCTACTGGTCACTGTGCAATTATCAATATGTGATGCAAGTAATACATAGTTGGAGTAGGTTCAAGTGATCAGAAATGACTTGGGGAGGGTTGGTGCGTCAGGTTCTTGATGTAGAAGACAGGGAAAGTCTTCATGGTACATCTAGATAATGGGATAATGAACGATTGGGTGATGCACTAGGAATTACTTTTTTCAGGACAGGAGGTAGAATCAGAGTTGGACAGGACTGTCTGGAGATTATAATGGAGGTTGCTCAGAGATAAGGTCTTGAGTGATATTGACTAGATGTGAACTCAGAGGGACTTTGCAAGCTTTGCTAGAGTCAAAATGGACCTAAATGATGACTAGGATAGTCATAAGCAAAGCCTTATCCTCCCCTTAATAGGGAAGTCCAAAAAAAAAGATCCTAGAAGTGGAGCACATCAGAGGTGCTCAGAGCATACTAAATAGTGTTCAGCAGTGATCACAAATGAAATGAACAGGAAAATGGTCTGGAAATGACATGAGGTGTAGATTTCTTCCAAGAAGGTGCCAAAATTGCCAGGAAAGAGTTTAAAATGACATGAAAAGGCCAACTTTTACCCATAAGAGAGTAGAAGGAGGGTGGAAATGGTCGGAAAATGTGCTGGAGCACAATGGAGGTGCACAAAAGTGCAGATGGAGGTGTGTGAAAATGCATAGAAATGTCATTCAGAGTTGGCATGGCAGGAGGCAGAGGTGACAGAGCATCCAAAAATCAAAGACGAGGCAACAACAGAAGATGAGAGAGGATGCATTGGCTGGAAGAGTGATCTGGAAGCATTGATAATGTCAGAAAACAGACAGAGGACCAGGGGATGAATGGGTGGACTTGAGTGAATGAGTCTGGAGCTGGTGAGATTGGAGCTACATGATAGAAATTCTGGAGTTGGAGGAGCTAGCAAGGATGAACAGGGAGGTTTCAAATTGCAAATAAATGATGGAAATGCTCAATGACCAGAGGTTAGAGGGCATTTGCAATACAATGAGACAGGATTCAAAGGTAACAAAGGACCAAAGGGAATGGAGGGGAGACCTTGAGGAACAAAGATCTGGGGACTATAATAAACAAGTCTGGGTGTTGGCAAAAAGTCTGGAGGTGCAGGAAAAAGTCTCAGAGGAGTGGACAACCAATGAAAGAGCATCTCAAGATGCCTATGAATGGGGAAAGTGTCCATCAAATGATCATAATGGAAAATACTTGGTGTGGCAAAGACAAGGTCTAAGGGTAACAGAAGACCTAAAAATGAACAGAAGGACCTAGTATGAATGGAGGAAGGTCCAAGGACCAATAGATAAGTCTGGGGTTGAAAAGTCTAGAGGCATGGGAAAAAGGCCTCAGAAATAGCAGACAATCCAACTTGAAGGACAAATGGTCTAGGTACTGGTGACAAAGTCCAGAAATGCAGGCAACTTTGGAGTTGTCAGTAAACCAGTGGAAATGAACAAAGGTGTGAAAGTCTTTTTGACAATCATGAGGGATGCCACAATTGAGATAATGATAATCCACTTGATGAGGTCAGAGGTCAATGGAAAGAAGAGGGAGTCAAGGGGTAATGTCTGAGTAAACAAATGAGAAGTCCAGTCATGGATGTATGGAGATTTGGTGAGAAGGTCTGAAAGTCCAAGAATAATGTCAGAGGCTGACAAAGTGATACTATCCAAGTTAGGGATATTCACAACACCAATGGCATTCAAAACTTAAACAATCAGGAGAGGAAGCCAGAGGAGTGAGTCAGGAGAGATCAGAGATGGAGCTTAGAGGACAAAGTCCTTATCCTTCCCTTAATAAGAGAGTGTCTGTCAAGTCCAGGTCCTCTGGATCAAAGTCCGATGGAGGTCCGGGGAATAGGGGAACGAAGCGCGAGTGTTGTCGAGCGAAGTCAACCAGAGGTCCGGAGATTGGAGATACGGAGGGGGTGAGGACGTTGGTGCAGGACTTATGTGTCACGCCCTTGTCAAGCCCTTGTCCTCGTATTTGGAATGGAACAGAGATGAGAGAGAATAGAGGAACAAGTCAGACTCGGAACTGGAGGTGACTTATTTGATATTCAAACTGAGGTATCTACAAAAGAAGTACAGAGTTTATATACTGATGTCTGGTATAGCTCCAGACCGGAGATTGGTAAGTGAAAGGGTTAGGCGAAGGCAATGTACACAGTGATGAATAAAACGGAAGTTGGAGAAGAATGGAAACCGAGAAATATTACTAAGAGGATAATACAGACTTACGAATATGAACTAGAACAAAAGGAGATGAATATAAAAAGTAAACATCCAGAGTGCCAACTCTGAAATAGTCCAGACCCAAGGACTGACACAATGTCCAGAACTCCGGAGATGTCCGGAGATGGACTTCACGAAATTCTGGGATGTGACAGTATCCCCCTCTTAGGGCCAAGCCCTCAAGGCCCAAGCACGCTAAGTGGAAATAGCCCCTGAGTGGACCCTAGTGTGGAACTCCATGTGGAATCTCACTTTGTCCGTGCACGTGACTCCATTGATCAACAGATCAATTTGAACTCTGAAATCTGGCTGGTATAAGAACAGGCATGCCCTCTGTTGGACTTAGAAAATTTTCCCTTCATGTCCGATACCATCGACAATATCTGTAACTGGTCCAATGCCCAGCTCGCCGAGTGTGAGGACAACAACGATGAGCTCTGGGACACGAAGGCCTCAGAGCGCCAGAGACGAGCAAAGGTGCACAAGGAGGAGGAGGAGCGGAAGAGATGCAAGGCGGAGGAAGAGGTGCGTCGAAAGGCAGAGGAAGAGGCATGTCGTGTCTTGGTGGAGGCAGAGGCTCACCAGAGGGTAAGTCCGGTTTTCTGGGAATGTATTGTTGTACTAATTGTCTTCTAGGCTTTAGAAATCCAGGCGCAGCAACGCGTTGACAAAGGCAAGGGGAAGATGCCTCCCAAATGCCAAAGATGTGTGGCCTGGGGCCTCGAGTGTTCACTCGGCCCCAGCAAGTTGACTTCTTGCGCAAAGTGTTGCGAGGCAAAGGCGAAGTGCGAGTGTCCAGGAGAGGAGTGACCAGAGAAGCGGAGGAGGCAGACAATGAAGAAGGTCCATCGAAGAAGAAGAAGAAGACAGCCAAGATAGTTGAATCGGAGGATGAGCTGGAGGCGATGGATTGGGTGGAGATCGCTTGAAGTGCCATCAAGGTCTTCGAGGATCTCTGGGAGGTGGTCAGGGCACAGGGCAGGCGCCTTGACCACCAGAACACTCTCCTCGAACGCCTTGTCAAACTCAAGGTGGAGGAAGTTTACAGAGAGGTCGCAGAGGAATCAGAGGAGTTGGAGGGATCAGAGGACGATGAAGAGGAGGTGGAGGAAGGCAAGACAGAGGAGGTGGGCGAGGAGTTGGAGGGGTTGGCCACGGAGGCCACGGAGGCAGCGGAGGCAGTGGAGTTGGCAAAGTGAACGGAGAATGGTAGAATACAATAGTAACAAAACTTGGAATGTGAATGAAGTGTCAGAGTCAAACAGAAAACAGAGTGAAGAGAAAAAGAGAAAGAAGAGAAACTTATGACTGGAGTGGACCAGGCTTGTCTGGGTACTTCCGATGGAAGTCTGTTACAAGATCCGTTGCGTGTCCTAACTCCATAGCTAATAACCAAGATGTCTCATCATCAGTTCCTTCATACCCTAACCATCGTACCAAGTACAGGAGTTGGCAGTGACGCCTTCTCCAATCAATCTTGGAGTCGAGTATCTCCTCGATCTCATACTCAGGTTCGCCACCAACCTCTACTGGAGGTGGTGGAGGTTGGACGCGGTCTGGAATGGTGTTCGGAATTGAGGGTTCCAACTGTGAGACATGGAAGACAGGATGTACGGATTTCATAGATTCAGGGAGATGGAGTGTGAGGGAGTGAGTACCAGGTTTGGCGATGATAGTAAAGGGACCCAGATACTTTTCAGATAATTTCTTGGATGGTTGAGTAGACCAGAGATATTTGGCCTTAAGCATGACTTGGTCTCCAACCTTGAAGTCCAGAGCTGGACTTCGTTTCTTATCAGCTGGTCCTTGGTAGTGTTTCTGTGCTTCCAGCATCTCAGACCAGAGGAACTCATGGAGTTCGTCCAAGTCCGTGACATAGGACTTCGCTGCGGAGGAGGTGAGGTCGAGGTTGGAGTGGATGGAGAAATTGGGATGGTAGCCTTTATTGGCAAAGAATGGGGATACTCCTGTGGTAGCACTTGGAGTGTTGTTGTATGCGAACTCCATGAGAGGCAGGAGTTCGGATCAGTTGTCCTGTTGGTAATTGTAGTAAATTCGAAGGTATTGTTCTAGAGTTTGATTAGCGCACTCCGTTTGACCATCCCCCTCTGGATGATATCCAGAGGTGAAGTGGAGGCGCATCTCCAGAGCTTTACCTAAAGAACGGAAGAAATGGGATACAAACTCAGAGCCCCTGTCGGAGGTGACATGGGAGGGAACTTCGTGCTTGGAGAAGACGTGTATGAGGAATAACTTGGCGAGTTCAGTGGAAGTAATTGTATCATGAGTCGGGATGAAGATAGACTGTTTGGATAGTCTGTATATGACCACAAGGATGGTGGTGTATCCTTCCAAAGAGGGAAGCTGCTCGATGAAGTCCATGGAGATGGAGTTCCATGATTTCTCCAGAACCGGAATTTGCTTAAGAAGTTTGTATGGACGATGATGAGGAGTCTTTGCATGAGCACAGGCTGTACAAGAACTGATGCAGTTCTTGACGAAAGTCCTAATGTTGGGCCAGGTGTATTCGCGACAGATGAGCTCTAAAGTCCAGTTTTGACCGAAATGTCTGGCTGTAGGATGATCGTGGAATGTCCGGAGTATACAGAGTCAGAGATTATTAGCTTCTGGGATGTAAATGCGGTTGTCCTGTAGGAGGAATCCTTCGGAGTTAACACTCCATCTTGGGTCGGGTGACTCAGATTTGGATTGGAGGTGGATGGACGTGACAGGATTGTTGGGGAGAGCGGATAGGATATCAGAGTGGAGTTGCTCGAGATCGACTAAAGCTGAGGCCCGGAGTAATGGAACTTCTAAAAACGTAGCCCAGAGGGACGACGTGAGCTGTTCCGGAGTGAAGATTGGCCTGAAATTGTCAGGGTTGATGTGAGCATAGTCCTTATCCCCCTCTTTGGGGTAGACGTCCCAACGTCTAGTCAAAGCATCTGGTTTTGCTCTGAGCTTACCAGGCCAGTACCAAACAACCAAATTGAATTGGTTGAGGTATTTGGACCACCAAGCTTGGTGGCGCGTCAGGAGCTTGGAGGTGGAAAAATATTCTAGATTTTTGTGGTCCATGATAACGTCTATGGGAAGTCCAGAGCCTTCCAGGTAGTGACGCCATGACTTGAATGCCTCAAAAATAGCTAGTAACTCCTTGTCGTGAGTGTCGTAGTTCAATTCTGCACCGGTCAGAGTCCGGGAGAAGAACGCGATGGGGTGGAGTTCATTGTTGTCTGGAGTTGTGATGGAGAGAATTCCAGCGATGGCGTAGTCGGAGGCGTCAGTCTTGATGGTGATGGGGACGTCCGGAATCCAGTGAATGAGCACTGGAGCGGATGTAAAATTGTCCTTGAGGTATTGGAAGGACTTCCGACAGGCGTTAGAGAAATCCCAGGGGACTTCTTTCCAGGTGAGACGAGTAAGCGGAACCACTATATCCAAATAACCTTGTATGAATCTGTGATAAAAATTAGCAAACCCAAGGAAGGACTGAATGTCCTTGACTTTCCTGGGTTCAGGCCAGTCCATGATTGTTTTGATCTTGTCGGAGGCCATGGAGAGGCCAGAAGGGGAGAGCACATATCCGAGGTACTCCACAGTATTGGAATGGAATTCGCATTTCTTCACCTTGGCATACAAGCCATTGGCATGGAGACACCGGAAAACTTCACGGACGTGTTTGTCATGTGATTCCATGTTGTGGGAGTAGATCAGAATGTTGTTGAGGTAGACCATGACGCAAACATCTAGCATGTCTGCAAAGATATTATTGACAAACTGCTGGAAGTCCGCCGGAGCGTTTGTAAGTCCGAACGGCATAACCAACCACTCAAAAGACCTGTAACGAGTCTGGAAGGTGGTTTTCCACTCATCTCCCTCCGCAATATGGACCAAATGGTATGCATGACGGAGATTGATTTTCGTGTAAACCTTGGCACCGGAAGGGGCATCTAAGAGGTTGGAGGTACAGGGAAGTGGGTAGCGGTCTTTGCGTGTGATCTTGTTCAATCCTCGGAAATCGACGCAAAGTCAAAGGGAGCCATCCTTCTTCCGGACGAACAACACCAGAGCTGCATGCGGAGATGTAGAATGATGGATAAAACTGATGTTGAGGTGTTTGTCCAGGAAGTCGTGGAGGGCCTGTTGTTCTGTGGGGGAGACAGAGTAGATCTTTCCAATCAGGAGTTCTGCACCTTCTTCCAAATTGATCTTCAAATCATAGGGCCTGTGAGGAGCTAGGGTGTCGGCCTTTTGCTTGCTGAAAATGTCTGCAAAATCATGGTAATCTGGAGGAACACCGGAGAGGTTGATCTTCTTGTCAGAAGACAGCGCTGCAGAGGCGGAGGCGGAGCAAGTGGTGATGTTTTCAGTAGATCGAAGAGAAAGAGAGAACTGGACTGAGCCCTCCATCTTGCAGGCCCGGTAAAAGGCAGCTGTGTTGACGAATGAGATGTGTGGGGCTGGAAGTCTGGGAGGTCTGGGTGAGTCCAGAGTGGGCAAAGGAGCGTCGACGAGCAACGGAGGATCCTTCGGAGGCATGGAGGTTGATATCGGGGTTGGCATCCTGTCTGCAGGAGTCCAAAGGGTGATGCTGCTCGTAACCCAATCAATCAACGGATTGTAGCAGGTGAGCCAGCAATGTCCGAGAACAAGGCTGCATGCAGGGTCCAACAAGGTTATGTAGAAAACGTCGGAGGTGGAAATGCCAGATGGGAAAGTGATCATCAGGTCTATTGCAGAGGTGATGATGGAGTTGGAGGATCCATTGAAGAGACAGAGATTAATCGGAGGGACGGAGTACGTGGAAATTTCATGTTTTTCTACAAAATTAGTGTCTATAAAACAATGAGTAGAGCTAGAGTCAACAAGAATGGGAACATCTGAGATATTATGTACAGAGACAAGCGGATGAAGAGAATTAGGATTGGAAAGAGCGGATGTGTTGAGACATAACTCCGTTAGAGCACAGTCCGGATCAATGCGACTCCCAGCCTGTGTGGATGCTCAAGAGTCACGCTCTATTTTTTCGCCTCTGAGGAAGCGGAGGTCGAAGCTGGCGCGTCCAGAGTGACTGACGCAGCATGGGCCTTCAACACCCTAGAGGTAGACTTCGGGCATTCCTTGGCAGAATGACCACTCTCACTGCAGAAAAGACATAAATTTAAACAGATTCGGCGTTGACACTCCTCAAGGAGGAGTTTACCATCTTTGCCGAGCTTAGAGGAAATAGTAGAAGGGGTTGAAGAATTACCCTTCTTGTTAGAGCTATTATTATTTCCTCCCCCGGAAGAACTGGAGTTGGAAGCGGAGCTGGAGGACGATGGGGAGCCTTTGGACTTGTCGTCCTTGGGCTTGGAAGAGGAAGTCGGAGCAGAGCTCGATGACTTGTGAGAGGAGTGGGGGTTGCCAGAGGTCGATCTGGAGGCCTTCGAGGCATGGGAGATTTCCTCCTTATGCTCCCAGTACCTCTGGTCAATCTGCTGCACCAGAGTGCGCATGTCATGGATGGAGCTGGGTTTGCCGTGATGAGCAATCTCGTCCTTGATGTGATCTGGCAGTCTGTTGTAGAAACTCCGGCAGAGAGCACCAGGTCCCCACTCACAGACTTGGTTTGTGAGACAGTTCTGTTAGAATCTGAGAGAGGGCAGGAGTTGCCCGATACTATAGTACATTAGCTAGGTAGATAAACTAAGTAGAAAAGAGCTCACCTCAGCCGCTGCCTAAGATGGGCAGAAACGACTGAGGTGCT
>JBBPUH010000388.1:0-12477 GCA_038094555.1 Boletus aff. phaeocephalus
TATGTGAACAAAAAATATAAGCCTATATAAAACAAGAAGATTTAGAGAATAGTAAAGTTATAAGGAAGTTCCTTGATGGTTTGAGAATTCATAAATTGGGATAGAGTTTGGATAGTTGTAGTGGCAGGGGGAGAATGGATACTAAGTAGGATGTGTCCATTTTCAAGAACAATCTGCTTTCTAGTATGAAAAATTTAAACAATTTCTGAAGTAAGTATTATCTTTTAATAAGATAATGGCTTGAAACACTCTTTCAAAATGATTCAAAACTTGACTTGTCCATAGTAGACTTCCCTAGACCAGTTTTGGATATGATCTGTCTGACTAGAAAGCCAGATTTAGAAAGAATAAGAATATTGGCTTTAATAAAGATAGAAATGAACATTGTGGTATGGTAAGCTCAATTAAAGTAGGACATAGGATGTTTACATTGCTTGGAGTTATGTCACTTACATAAATACACAGCTTGGTAACATAGCAACCATCAACAGCTATCAAAATCCTATGTTACATATGATATAATGGTTGTTAAATATAGGGTCAAATAAGTGTCCCAATGACATGTCATTTTGAAATGCTTGTACCTCACTCCCATGGCAACCAAATTACATAAACCATAGATGTTTCATAATGCCAAGAGCATATACTTTCATCCATCCTGCAAGTACTTTACCTAATTCATTCTTGTTCTTCTATTATTCTCCAATCTTTCCAAAATCACTAAACATTGGGACACTTTTTTGAGCCACTGTATGTAGTTCTCTAGTTCAAATATTGTTTGTCAGTGTTCATCAGTGTATGTCATTGTGTATGTTCATTATTGTCTAATATCATCTACCATTCTCTTCTCCTCATCCTTGAACCATCTTCCATCTTATCATCCCTGATCTCTGAAATATGAGAACTGGAAACTGATGAGGGTGCAACACATAAGTCCTGCACTGATGTCCTCACCTCCTCTGTACACCGCTCCACCCCAGTTCAACTCCAGATGACCCATTTCCAGACTTTGTCCTGAAGTCCCAGAAATAGCCCCTATCCTCCAGACTTCCATCAGACATCCCCCAGGAGAAGATATCTCCCTTCCATCCACCTCAGGAGCATCATCCTAACACAATAAAATAATGAATGATATTATTGTAGCCAGAATAGAACTATGGTGTGAACTTGAATCTATGCAGACACACAACCAAGGTATACAACTGTGATGGACAACTTTCAAGCTACAAATCATGAACTTAATTAAAGCTTCTGCCAAAAAACAAGTAGCCAAAATGACAAACAAGTTAAAAGCATTGAAAGAAGACATAGAAAGTACTGAACAGTGAGAAGACCTTGACACAGATGACAACCTGCACACACACCTTGCCTTCCTATACCAAGAGCATCAACACCTTAACCAAAAAGTCAACAAAAATGAAAGAGTGAAAGCACAAGCATGCTGGTTTGATAAAGGTGAAAAGATAAATAAATACTGGACTAATTTACACAACCCAAGGAAACCAAGGGACATCATACATGCCATATATAACCCTACACTGAACAAGATGACAACTAAATCGACTGACATGGTAGAGATTGTGAAACTATCACAACAACCTCCAATCAAAAGACCTACTTGACTACAATGACCCTAAATGACAGGCAGCACAAACCAAAGTCCTGAAGCAAATCCTTGAAAACCAAAAATTCTGCAACTTAGATGCTGCCATCAACCATCTAATAACTCAGAAGTAGATTACAATGGCCCTAAAAACCTTGAAGAACAGAATTGCCACAGGACTAGATGGCCTCCCCAATGAACTATGGAAACTACTACAAGACTGGCACACCCTGAATACTAGATGAAACTGTCATATCCATGTCAACCCCTATTTCCAACCATCTCCAATCATTGTCATTCGACTCTGGTCATCTGCATTGAACTTCTCTGCAGAAGTTCAACCCTAGTCCAATTGTCATCCTGGACTTGTGTTGGAGTCTGGATTTCCTATTCTGTATATTCTCCTTTTGTTCTAGTTCTATTCTTGTCATCTTTCCTTCTGTCTAGTATAGCCTTTTGGACACTCTTTATCAGAGTGGTGCTCCTGAGATGGGATGGAAGGAGGATATCTTCTCCTGGGAAAAGTCTGATCGAAGTCCAGAGGATGGGGGTCATTTCTGGGACTTCAGGATGAAGTCCAGAAATGAGTCATCCAGAGTTGAACTGGGACAGAGTGGAGTATGGAGGAGGTGAGGACATTAGCACAGAACTTATGTGTTGTGCCCTTGCCAGTTTCTGGTCCTCATATTTTGGAGATTGGAGATGATAAAAGAGAAGATGGTTCAAGGATGGGGAGAAGAGAAGGGTAGATGATATTATTCAGGGGAGATGAGGATATACATAGCATGCAATGACATACAATAACATACAATATTCAAACTAGAGAACTACAGAGGAAGTACAGGGGATTATATACAAATGTCTGGTAGAACTCCAGACTGGAGATTGGTAAGTAAAAGTCTTAAGCAAAGGTGATATATACAGAGATGAATAAAATGGAAGTTGGAGAATAACAGAAACCAAGAAATCTTACTAAGAAGATAATATAGACTTACAAAGATGATCTAGAACAAAAGAAGACAGAATATAAAAGGAAGCATCCAGAGTGCCAACTCTAAGGATGTCTGGACTCAAGGACCAATGTGTCATCCAGAACTTTGGAGATGACTAGAGTTGGACTGCACAGAAATTAGGGATATGACACTCTTGGTATATTTGTCATCCCAACTCTCTTGCTTATTCAGGATGTGTCTTTGGCATGTACATTCTCCATTCTGTCTTATTCATCCCAGTGTACATCACCTTTTTACTTCTTAGTCATCTTTGGTCTGGACTTACTCTGGACATCTTAGGACATTAGTATATAATCTCTTGTCCTTCCTCTGTAGTTCTCCAGTTCAAATATTGTTTGTTCATTGTGATGTTCATTATATATACTCCTTGAATGCCATCTATTCTTCTCTTCTCCTTGTCCTTGAACCACCTTCTCCCTTTATCATCTCTGATTTCTGAAATATAAGGACCAGAAACTGACAAGGGCATGACACATAAGTCCTGCACTGATGTCCTCACCTCCTCCATACTCTGCTCCACTCCAGTTTGACTCCAGATGACCCATCTCTGGACTTCATCCTAAAATCCCAGAAATGACTCCTATCCTCTGGACTTCCATTAGATAACTCCTAGGAGAAAATGTCCTTCTTCCATCTGCCTCAGGAGCACCACTCTGACAGAAACCAACCATCTTTTGATGTTATCAAATGCCTCATACTACTCTACAACAATATACAAACACTCAGAACACTTGAAAAAACAAATTTCTCAATAGGCTGGATATGCCCTATCTACAAGAAGAAAGACCAAACAAGGATTGAGAACCACCACCCAATCACCTTACTCAACACTGACTACAAAATCATGACCAAAGCCCTAGTGTTACAACTTGCCACTCATGCCTGCTCACTCTTACACCAAGACCAATCCAGCTTTGTCCCTACTCAATCCATATTCAATCCAATAAGATTAGCAGAAACCATGTGTGCATATGCAGACTACATGGAAGAGAACAGAGCAATTATCACTCTAGACTGAGAGAAAGTGTATGACAAAATAGACCATAGATACCTACTAGCCATGCTCCATACTTTCCATATACCAGACCTCTTTGTGAACACTGTTACTACCCTCTACAAACATGCTAAGACAAAAATAATAATAAATGGTGTTGACAGTAACATATACTTAATAACCAGAGGTGTAAGACAAGGTGATCCCCTATCATGCCTCCTATTCAACCTTGTGATTGAACTGCTAGCAGCAAGCATCAGAAATGCACTGGAACTCAGTGGATACCATATCTCAAACACTGATAGAAACATAAGAGTTAATCTATATGCTGATGATACTGCAGTCTACCTATCTGACACTGACCAATACACAGATCTAGAGTCCATTCTAAAAACCTAGTGCAAAGCATCTGGGGCAAAATTTAATCTAGAAAAGACCAAAGTAATACCCATTGAACACAGGAACACCAGAACTGAATTATCCAAACAAGACAAATACACCTAAGTGACCCCCCCTCCCCCTGGACATCTGGATTGCAGAAGATGGCCACCTCACCCATATACTAGGAGCTTGAATCAGGAACAAAATAGAAAATATCCAACCATGGACTCCAGTCATTGACAAAGTAAAAGAATGACTTGACCTTTGGGCCTGCTCAAGGCCTACCCTAGATGCAAAATGACTAATAGTACAAATGATAGTAGGTAGAATGACACAATTCCTTACACAGGCACAAGAAATGCCTAATGGAGTAGTCAAATCCCTAAATGCAACCATACAAGACTTTCTATGGGATGGGAAAACCACACTTCCTGGCATGAGTCTAAAAAGCTTAATGAAATCACATACAGCAGGGGGAATAAATCTCTTAGACATAGAAACCAGAAATTAAGCAATTGATCTTACATGGCTAAAGATATACATTGACTAATCCTGTAGATGTCCAACCTGGACATATGCCATTGATGCAGTGATAAACTGTATCAACAAGGACAGGATCAGTACACAAGACAACCTACACACCTTCCTCACCATGCTCTGCCCATTCAGCAGACAGAAAAAGAATGGAAAGCCAACCCCACAACCCTTGGTTGCCCTCCTGTAAACAGCAAAGAAATGTAACCTCACCTTCATCTCTTGTAAACTGTTGAAAATCCTAAAATGCCAAATGCTGGTTTGGTATCACATAGGGGTCCCACCCAAACTCTACCACAAAACCAAAACAAAGTGCTTATGCACTAAACATGAAGCAATATACATGAAGGATTTGAAAAGAATATGCTGCTGACTGAACAATATTAACAGCTGCCACTTACCATCCTCTGATTGCATGTGCACTGGATGTAAACATGACCAAGAGATTGGATGCCTCAACCCCCACCAATGTACCTCCATTGCCAGAGACATAACTGGCCTCACTGAAGATGCAGTGGCTCAAAAAAGTGTCCCAATGTTTAGTGATTTTGGAAAGATTGGAGAATAATAGAAGAACAAGAATGAATTAGGTAAAGTACTTGCAGGATGGATGAAAGTATATGCTCATCCCTGACCCACACTTATGGGTGAAATAGAATGCCTTGTGGCCACAGCAAGCTCAAAAAGTATTAGTTTTGATGCTTGCTGATATATGTCCCAAAAATGTTACTTACTGCAGAAGTGGATATAATGAAAAGTTTTGGCTAGTCTGAATGTTAACAATTTGAAATCATGGCTTGCAAGATCTCTGAGATTTGAGGGTGACTATGGAGTAATACAAAGTAGAAGTGCAAGCTCTGGAAACATACATATATGGTCTAAATATATATATATAATTGGACATGGGGATAATCCACTTTGAGGACACTTGTCAACAAGAGCACTTTTGGGAACTGGCTGTGGCCAATGATGGAAACAATGAGAACAGTGGGCAGGTATGAAGGAATAGGACCACACTCTCCATATGGATGACCATAGGATATGGTACAAGAATCTACTACTGTATTATAAGATGCAAGTGGTAGATGTGGAGGTGCCACCAAAAATGCCAAGATTAGCAACTGTCATATTCCTGATTTTCATGAAGTTCATCTCTGATTATCTCTGGTTCCAGATGATGTATTAGTCCTTGAGTTCCAGACTATCTTGGAGTTGGCACTTTGGATAATATTTTTTATATTCTTTTTTCTTTTGTTCTAGTTCGTATTCAAAAGTCTGTATTGTTCTCTTAATTAGATTTCTCAGTTTCTGATATTCTTCATCTCGCATTTTATTCATCACTGTATACATTGTCTTTGCTTAAGTCTTTTACTTACCAATCTCTGGTCTGGAGTTTTACTGGACATTAGTATATAATCTCCTATACTTCCTTCATAGTCTCCTTAGTTTGAATATCAAATAAGTTACCTCCTAAATCTGAGTCTGACTTGATCTCTTATTCTTTTACATCTCTGCTTTATTTCAAATATAAGAACAAGAACTTGACAAGGGCATGACACATAAGTCCTGCACCAACATTCTTATCCCTCCATATCTCTGATCTCCACACCTTCAGTCAACTTTGCTTGATAACACTCATGCTCCATTCCCCTTTCCTCCTGGACCTTTGTTAGATTTAGACCCAGAGGACCCAGATTTGACAGCAACAAAGCCTGAGCAAATTGGATTTTCAATGAAAGCTTGAATCACCCAGTCCTTTGTATGCTATGAATTACATTCCTCACATTTGTAAAACCTACTTTCCTGCAGCCTCTATAAATATAGTGTATAAGTGTTTTTTTGTTCATGCCAAATTCTGTGTTTTGCTGAAGGGTAACATTGTTAAGCCCCTGGGTTTCTTCACATGGAATGTATATGGATGCCTGTGTTCTGCATCACCTACACAATGAGGATTGCAACACCTGAATTGGTAGCCTCCACAGTTTGTGGTGTTTCAATGCCATGGTTATTGAAGGGTACCACATTTTGGGCACTGTACTAGAATATCCACCCCCAAGGTTGATAATTACAGTGGACCCAGAGATACCTGATGGTTTTGACTGACTTGTGGTCTTCAGAAAGAAATAAAGCATAGATACCCAAGTGGCAATGCAAGGTGTTTGATCTTCCAAGTGCTACTGATTTGTGTCCTCAGATGTGTGATCTTGGAGAATTACAAGCTTAGTGATAATAAGAAGGAAAGCCCATGTGATAGAGGGATGAAAGCAGGGAGCATCAAAGGTCAAGGTCATGGAAAATCCATATATACTTGTAGGTATTGTCAGGAAAATTGTATTAGTACTAGCACCAACTTACTTTGCAACTGCTCTTGTGAATTTGCCATGACTGCTGGAGTAACAGATATATCATCCATAGCTTAGCATGTACAAGGTTACATTCTGAGTGATATCATGAAATTAGTTCATCAAGGACCTAAGAGGAATTTAGTGAATTTCTATAGAATTCAAAAAAACAAACCTCCTGAATGGGGCTAGCCATTGCAGGGCTCACAAACAGGTCACCATGATCCTCCTCAGTGTGCATGGATATAGTGAAGATTACCACAGAGGAATGTGCAGCAAGAACTTTGTTGGCTATGGCAATGGCATTTTTCAAATATGTCTTGTGCTTGTGCTTGGTCCCCAAATCAAATGGTACATCTTTCATTGTGAGCCCACCATCATGAATGAAATATGGTTGAAGGAAGCCATGCAACATGGTGATTGGACCTTTTGTGGGTAACATTTTCAGTCAGAGATACAGAATAACAGTTACTGGCACTTGAATGTAGGATTTTGGGAATAGCTCAAATTGACTGACCACTTGAGGTGGCTGTGGAAACACAGGTTTTTGATCAAAGTAGAGTGCCTGTAAGATGTGTGATTAGGCAGGAACATGTTGCAGCTTTTAAATTTGATATGGGATGCTCATCATGTAGGGCATCATGGTCTTTATCTCAACATTGTCCAAAAGATGACAAGAAAGACAGAAACTTGACATCCTTCTGTTTGATAAGGGGAATATATTTGGGTGGAATTAGGATGCATTTTGTGCATGTAAAGTGTATACAAAGATCACATTAGAACATATCACCACTGTCAACACAAATATGACAAAACTGTAGGGTGTGTTAATAGGATTGGAGAGGAACACTAGATTGGTATGGTAATTTCTGAGGGTGCTCACATCATTGTTCACATCATAAGAGTCTTTAGATACTATTAAGGAGAGCATGGCTACAAGCCACAGATGGATAACACATGCATCAAATTCAAATTGTCTTAGTTGGAAATTGAATATGGTGAGTTCATATAAGTTATGGTTGACAGCCATGGGAGTGGTGCACTTGATGAAAGTTGGTAGTGGATTAGAGTTTCTCAGAAAGATATGAGGACCAATGCCACCAGTTGACTTTTTGGCAGTCTGTTCATGTGAGCCATGATATGTTAGAATAGTTTCAAATTAGATGTTGTCAATCAAAAGTGTAAGCTAACTCCAACTTGCCTAAAATAGTCATCATCTCCTACTTTGGGCTCCACATGCTATCACTGTTTGTGTGAAAAGCAACCATGAACCTGTGTACTGTATTGAATGTAAATATGAGTGAATGAAATTGTATACTCAAAGTCCATGTGCTGACCACCCATCACTTATAGCTGAATTCAAATTGATGGGCAGCTTTTGTGGAACAGCACTCTAAGTCTTAACTGAATCCAAACAAGTTGATTGAGCTACTAAGTATAAATGTTAGGTTCAAACCATAGGTCAGCCACAGGCATGATTTCATTAATGAGGGCAAAGCTACAATGAGTTGATTGATATCCTATGTGACAAGGATTTTCTATGAGATGCTCAGCAAGGTATGTATAAATGGAAAAAATCTGAATCAAAATGGAGTTCTTGGTGATGAATGTGTGGAGGTACATGTATTGATTACGGTTGGTTTGGAGCATTACTGAATTTGAATAGGTCACTCATTCTGAATGGAGTACTTCTATGATAATACTGTTGATGTGTGTTAGTGGCATATTTATCCCTCTGGATGAGCTAGCATTGATGGAAAATCTAGCTATTATTATGGCACACTCTGGATACATGGAGATGCAAGCAGCACTGTAGGCCTAGATCCCATTTGAGAACTATGCCACCCTTGTCAATATGCTAGAGGGTACATATAGTATTTCCTATAACATCTCTACTCTAGATATGGAGAGAGTGTTACCACTTGGCTGGAATGCTTATAGATGTAAGTGGGAAAATTGGACATACCAGCCTGACTCATCATTTGAATGTAGCACAAACCTACTGGTAGCTAGCCAGTTGTTTGCTGCAAGGACAGTTTACCTGCTTGCAGAAGAGTAATTGGATGTTGCAGAATGCAACAATTGTTATTCAGACCTACTATATGATGCTGATGCTTTGCAATATTTTACCATCTGGAAAGTTGCAAAGCATGGTTCAAGAACTGAAAATGCACCATATTGATGATTGGGTGTTTGATGTTAGTGAAAAGGTGAGAATTGATGGTGCCTATGCTCTTTACCTCATAAGGCCCACTTCCAGTGAACTTGTGCCTCCTGGTGTCCCCAGCATCCAACCCCCAGCCAATTTTTCATTGCTGTCCTAGTACATACAAGCTTCACAAGCTGCACTAGATCCACAGAACTAGAGAATGTGAGTGGCTACAATATTTGTTGACTCTTCAGCTGATCAAATGATAATTCTGCCAGAAATCCTGACCTCTAATTTGACTTGTATATATTTGAAATCTTATCTTAGTCATGCTGTTTCTCTCTGACCTTTTGATCTAGCTGTACTATAATCTTGTTGACAATGCAGTCATGATTTGGATATGTACACCAATAAATTCAGACCTTTCAACATAGTCCAGAATGACACTGCATGATGTGAATATTAAATTTATATGATTCATCAATGGAGTCAACATTAACTGATGACATTGTTCAGAAATATTAGCATGGTGTGTCTGTGTGCAATTTATGGCAAGTAAACTTGCAACTGCAGCCAGTCTGAGTGGTTGAATACTACTGTTGCAAAGCAGGTCTGAATCTGTTAGCATTGCTATTGCAGACAACACAATAATAGAGCAGTTGGTATCTCTAGGCTGTACAGAATCCAGCAAATTGAGACTTACATCCTTAGTAGCCTATATTCTTTATGTAGATTTACTACACTATCTTTAAGTTAGCATCCAGGTGATTCCTAACATCTTTCCATTTAAATGTGTCATTTGATTGAGCCTAGTAGTCAGCAGCATCAATGACAGCTGAACATGTCTTTTATAAGGATTCCAGCTGCTATACATCATGTAAAATTGGTTGAGTTGTACTATAACTACTGTTGGAACAATATTAGTAGGCTATAATGAGGTGTGATATTTCCTGCCTGACCCTCAATAGTGTTAATATCCATGTGCAACCAGGGACCTATTTCTAAATAATCAAATTTGAACCTTGTCCTGTCATTGAACTGCAAATTGCTGTGAGAGTTATGGTAGATATGGAGATCCTGTGCCTTGCCCATAAGGGCCTCAGATTTCATATGTACTTAAGCATAGTGACAATTGTGGCAAGAACAGAGTGATGAGGAACAGTCCCTTGCTGCATGTTTTGGACACTAATGCATGATCCTTAAATTTACAAGGAACAAGTGGAGAGTAAGAACAACCACTTTAAGTCACATTGATGCCTTCTAGTCTCTCTAACCTCAATTTAATCCATATCTCAAGGTTTTTTGATGAAACTAAGTGTCATATCCTTTGCATGGCAAGCACATACTCCTATCCCAGGTCCATGTACTATTATTTGCTTGTTGTGGAGTGGATTCACAGGTGGTAAAGTCCAGGACTTGACTTAAAAGAACTTGGATTTAATCAAGAATGCAGGTTAGGACCACTCTTATATCAGACAGTCAACCTCTACTCCCAGCCTATGATAAAGTTGTTCATATTCTTTTTGCAATCCTGGCTGGTATTTGCCAAACAGGCTGTAAAGATCCTGCATCTTTGCCTATTGGTTACCCCTGAACAAGAAGCTAAGGTTCTTTGGCTCTGCCAAGGACTGCAAGAGCTTGAACTCACAATTGTTACTGACTTGCCTGACAGCCACAACCCACTCTGTGCACTACTCAATGTACTTCAGTTAACAACATTATTATTGGACCTCTCATTGACATTCTATGGCCCAATAATTTCCCTTTCAGATCTTCCTCTCCTCAATCACATTGAATATTTTCACAAAACCAATAATTGGATTGCAAGGCATGGGCTTTACATGGATCTCCAGGGACTATGCCAAATCATATATGTCTTGTTTCCTATTTAACAACAAAGTATCCATACTGATATTTTGGCATATATTCTGTGTTACTTTGACAGGCTCAAAACAATGGTTCTGTAGCATATGCCATTCCAGGAGAGTCAATCCATCTATGCTTTCCTGACAGAGCACAAGCTTGTGGATTATAGAATTGTTGTCCTTAATGCAGCACAGCTCATAGAGTATGCACAACCCAACAATGACATTTGGAAGCTTGTGAAGATGGTTGTCCAATGGCAAGAGAATTCTAGATGTCATGGTATGGCAATTCATATCTCTTTCACCAATGCAAACTTTAATTACAATAATGATTACAAATCTTGCTGTGCCCAGTGTCAAGCAGTTTCCCACATTACTCCTGTGACTATGACAATAGATACAGCTGCAGTCATGTGTTGTTGACTTGTTCTCATTTATTTTTTGAATTATTATGTTGCACACTTAGTGAAACATTCTTTGGTTTCATCAGTCATTGTACCTGCTTCTTTGAATCTGGATTGCCTCTAGTGAATCATAAGTGTCATTCTCTTATAATAACCATAATGGGCCACATCTGTGGCAACACCTGCTATAAGAACTCTTTGGCTTAGCTTTAATTGATAGACTGTCAGTGCAGAGCTGGAGAGATTCAGGTGGCCTAACTTAAGGGTTATTAATTTAATAATAACATAACATCACAATGGTCAGCATGCAATTTAGAGGTGCCCAGCAAGTGTGAAGTTGAAGGTACTTAATAAGCTATGCTATGCCAATAAGACCAAGTCACCCAAAAGAGCCAAGTATTTAGGTGGAAAAATTGATTGACAGAGGCAATGCTATTATTATATTAGGTACACATGCTTGGCCAACCATCAAATGGAAATTTGAAGTTTTTGATGGTTTCTACCCAGATAGAGTGTGATTGGTATTAGGTCTAGGGTCATGCTGGGTGAACAAGGTTACACAGGTATTATAGTGCTCACCATGAGATATTTATTAATGGTTGGTGTGGGTTGGAAATTCCAATATCAGAGTCAAAGACAATAGGGTCATGCAGACATGCTATAGCCATTCTGAATCTAGAACTGCAAAGAGCAGGTATAGGGCTGCAGGAGCATGTAGAAGAAACCAAGCTACCTGCAAGTACAGGTATGCATTGGAAAGGATGAATAGGGTCATGTAGATATACCATTCTGATTCAAAGTTGCCCAATGGACAAAAAGTTGATATGATGTTGCAAAGACACACCTACTACATTTAATGGTCATAGTGAAGCACTGCTTAAATTTATGGTGTAAGTCAAAGTAGTAATTTAGAGACAGGGTTGTATAGACACACTATAGCCATTCTAAATCCAAGAATCACAAAATTGAGTACAGGGCTATGAGGGCATGCTAAAGAGACCAAGCTGCAAGCACAGGCAAGCATTGGATCCAGGATTTAGAAAAAATGAAATTTTAAGTTGAATGTAGTGTTGAGAATCACATGATCAAGATCTAATCTATTATCTTATCATCTTCTTATCTAAGGATCTAGATTCTTGACATGTGATGATGACATGTCAATGGTAACATATTTAGATGACATGAGAGAGTT
>JBBPUH010000389.1:0-10906 GCA_038094555.1 Boletus aff. phaeocephalus
GATCTCCGTCAAGGAAGCGTTCAACTGCCTCAGCCCGGTATTGACGTCGGAGCTTTCCCGAGGGTAGGTCTAGATCAGCGTACGCAGGGTGGATGGGTTCAATAGCGGTATTCCACATTGCGTTCGTTCGAAAGAGAGCGGGCTGGACGATAGATATCTATAGAGGTGTCACGCTCAAGTTTCTTCAGAGTAGTATGATGCGAACCTTGATGTTCCAACTGGGGTCCAGTTCGGCGGCCATACCCTCTGAGAGGCATTCCAGTGCTGACATCGCTGCAGTCAGCATTACATTACGCGTAATCCGAACACCCATTACCTGCTTTACTGTAAAGAATTTGGTCAACCAGCGTGCATATCCCAGAGAGCGACCACGTACGCAGCAGCATAGTGTGCAACGCCAGCGACGACCTGCAAAGTCGTCCGAGAAGACACTTGCATCAAGCGACCTCCACAGGGCTGGTTACGTTCTCTGAAAACCTTGACGGCCTCCTTTGAGACGTTCGCAGTCCCCCAAAAGAGCACTTCGAATAGCTCTCTCCCGCGCTCCTCATCCATACCTTCCGCTTCGGTGATGATGCAAAACCCCGCGTTGTTGAAGACGACATCGACGCGTCCAAACCTCTCCAGCGCATTCTCGAATGCCGCACGGATCTGTTCTGGTTGTCGGACGTCTAATGAGAGCACGAGAAGCTGTGGAGAATACGTGGGCAGTAGGTCCGAGAGTACTTCCGGTTTACGCAGCGTTGCAACGACATTGTCTCCTTGTTGCAATGCGTGCTCAGTGACCGCACGACCGAGTCCAGTGGACGCGCCGGTCACTGAGGTAAAGCGTTATGATAGAGAAGGACATCGAGACTCCGTGACTCACCGAACCAGACCTTTCGTGACGAGTTGGATGATATCATGGTGTAGTGATGATTGCACTATCACGGTGTATAGCCGTATCTCAAAGTCGCGCCTCGGAGACAGCCGGGCAAGGAACGGGCACGTGGGTGGTTTCACCACGACACGCTGCCATTCCTAATATCTCAATGAGCAGGTAAGCTGACCACAATTTATTTCCTAGATGTACAACTTTTCTCGCTGTGATTACCTCAAATCCGGCGGGCAGAAGCCTAGTGGAGAGAATAGGGTGGACGAAACCGTGGGCATGGATGTGGGCAGCGGTTATTTAATTGATCTACTACTGTACAGTGCTGTACATGACAGGAGTGTCTTCCGGCATGAAATTATGGAAAGGGGTAGCATGACTTGGAAGGCAAGGGAAATGGGATGCATATTTCATGACAACGTGTGATCAGCAAGGCGGCCTGGCCCAGCCAGAAAATGACGGAGAGACGGTTGCATATATTAATCCCAGTAAAGGCCGGGTTCGGACGCGATGGTGGATATCACTGCCTATCAAACATCTTCGCAAGGTCATCGACCGACGGACGTTTGCTTTCGTCGAAATCCCAGCACCCCAACATTAGCTTCTTGTGCCAAGGGGTGATGGCTTGTAGGTTACTCGGTATCTGGGGCCGTTCGCCTTTAAGAATAGCAAGGAACACTTTTTGTGCAGAAATCTCATCATATGGTTTCTTCCCGGACAGGACCTATCAACATCTGGCTTGTCAGGTATGAGCTTATGTATAAACGAGATCACAAACATGGAGTATCAGTCCTCCAAACGAGTAGATGTCACAGGGCCTTGTGGGATAAAATACGCTGTTTTGAGAATTATACACTCGTTGGACCAGCGCGGGATCTGTGAAATGCACGACACCGCAAATGCTAGACTTTAGGTACGAGGTCCCCAGAAAGTCGCCGATGAATGAGAGACCAAAGTCGGTGATGCAGGCTGTCCTATCGTCGTCAATTAGAACATTACCCTGTGGAAAAATAATCAATAGTAGTCCTCTAAGAGCTCATTGAATGATATTGCCTACACTATGGAGGTCACCGTGGATGATCCCTCGACTATGAACTGAAAAGACGCAATAAGTGAACATCATCACCACCGCTACGGAGTGGTACATACGATATCGCAGACCAATTGCAATGTCCCCAAGCTGTCATCGAGTAAGACCATGTGGCCATTCAGATCACAGTTAAAACCTACCAAACGGTGTCTCTGGGATCCCGTCAATTGCCTTACCGCCAAATAACTGGATAGGGACCCATTGCGGAACCACGGGCTAACTGTACTTGGTAGAGGTCCAAAACCAGACACTACCCCAAGCAGCGGGACAATATTTCTGTGTTGTAATCTCCCCCAAATTTTTAATTCTCTCCGGAATTTCTGGAACGAGCCGATAGAATGAATGACTCTATCCCCTCCGGGAGAATGGGGACTCCAATATTACCTTTTTGTGACGCTCCACGTCTTCAAGGCCACTGACGCCAATCTTCACAGCTTTCACTGCGACCTGAACTTATCGGTCAGCACGGATTCGAATACTCTGCAGGTGATCCTACCATGCGAGAAGTATGACCTGAAACCAAGTCGCACTCCCACACATCTCCAAATGCACCGGAGTAGCTAGCCCAACCCCTCCTTCTTCGAACAATTGAAATTGCACGTCTGAAAGGCAGTTCACTAAGGTGATCTGTAACACGATAATCGTGAGTGCATCGCCTTCTAGGAACTCTGAGAACAGACCTTCATTTTCATCCGTGCAAGGTTCCAGGAACATTTCAGAGTACGAAGTATTGCTACTACGTGAACTTGATGTGGCTCCTGAGTCAGTGGTCAGAGGCGATGCATAATTACTCACCTAGAATGAAGCATCGAATGGAGTGAATCCGGCACAGAAGAAGTTTCCTCACTAGAAGGATGCGGACGATCACCAGCTCGCTCTGGATTTGATGGTACTTGCACGGAGGTGGTCACAATACGAGGACTCGGGGGTCCAACGGTAGGGTTTGGTGATATCGACTCGGTAGGAGAACTAGCTGAATGATAGTCCGAACCTGTTGGCGAGGGGGCACGGCTGGGAGAGCCTGAAGAGTGGCTTGAGCAACGACTGATGCTCCCGTCACCAACGCTGGCCCTGTCCATCGCCCTCCGAGGATCCGAGACCCCTCTGAGAAACGGTACAGGGGAAGTAGATCCTTGTACTGAGCAACCAGAAAAAGACCTGCTTCCTGTCACTTCCCAGTGTCGATTTTTGGTGATCAAATCGACGAGCCTCTTCTTGGATTCGGCCCGTCGAGGGTGCTCCAGAAGGGTGGTAATGCATGCGTGATCATCAAATTGCATCCCGAGCTCTTTGATATTCGAAGAATTTCTGTGCCACCAATCCTCCATATCCCTCTCCTTCTCCAAATGAGTGACGACGATGACTACCGGCACGGCCAGGTGACGTGTGATAACGCAAAATTCGTTATAATACTTCGATAGTCCCTTGCTTACCCTAGACCCGCGAACGCAGTATATGAGGAGATCGATCTCACGATTAGCAAGTCTTTGCTTGAGGAGTTTCTTGAGTTCCTTTTCCGGTCTCCCTCCCATGAAGCTAGGGAGGAACGCGTGGAAAAAGCGATGGGTATTCCCTAGGCCACGGGTATCCCATAGATCGTAGGTCGTACCATTTAGCGTGACCTCGTAACTGGCGCTGGCTTTTGTGCAGGGACGAGAGTCATTAGAGACAGGGGCGAGAGTGCCAGTCCCGAGGAGGTTGATGGCAGAGCTCTTCCCTGCTCCGATTTCCCCAAAAAAGACGATGCTACGCCGAACAAGAAGGTTCTTTGTCGATGTCCGCCTTGACGACGACAAACCGCGAGAGTCGACGCCCGCCATCTGGGCGATCGAACTGCCGGGTTTCTTCTCGGGTTCAGCTGAAGAAACAAGCTTTGATTGATCGAAATTAGTTACGAGTATGAATGTCAAAAAACCCATGGCTCACGTCAGGGACGAGGGTGCTACCGCATCCAGCTTCATGTGAGGCATTTTTTTCAGCGGGATTTGTGTTAGGCTGCCTTGGTTTGAGTTTTGCACGTGTGGATGTTAGGGAAAAACGGCTTACTTGAGGGAATGGTCCGTGTTCCGAGCTTACTGTGAGCAGCCGCGAGATGTCGCAAAACTCCTGGATCAAGTGTACGATTTCTTCCAGAACAATGTCCCTCCCGTCAACAGACCACACCATATTCTTCTCACAGACGAATTTTCGGATTTTGCTATGAGCTTTAGAGAGGTTTCCGGAGGACACATGTTCTCTAATTGCGTCGACAGTTTCTTCTTCGATCGGCCCGCTTATGTAAGTAGCCGATCGATGAGAGATAGACAAGAAGCGCATGATGATTATCAAGTCCACGATGTATCCCATAACACAAGCAATGTTTTGCGGGCTGAAGGATCTTGTTGGTTCTCCTTTAAATCACACCAAAATATGCCTCACTTACGTCCCTTCGTAAACATCACACACCCACTTTGCTGCTCTGTCCGCTGCACCGATGACAGCGATTGCGATGCCAATGGGGTGTACAGTAGCACCCGCGAGAGTCGCGGCAAGGTTTGTTGGGGTAGGGGTTGCACTACAGTAGTCAGTAAAGACCAGCCAAGCAGAAAATGGACATACCACGGATCATGTAGATTGATTGATGCTAGGTCATCGACTAGATGGGACATCCTAGCTTTAAAGCCATCGCCAGCGAGGTACTTGAAATGGTAGGTCGTTATGGCATCAAGCTGTGTGAATAGAACATACATCAGAACTATCCTGGATATCCCAAATTGTGACAATGTCCGTATGAACATTGGACAGGCATTCTTTGAGTGTTTTCGTTGCTAAGCTTATACCACTACCCAGTCTGCTCCAGTATCCTGTAGATAAAATCAAAATGGTAGACGGGCAGAAGAATATGATAACGCACGCTTGCATCCAATACTATCAAAGAGAATGAACATAGCTTCAAGCCACAAAAAGTAGTCCTTACATGATTATGGCTGCGACGATGGTGTCGACATCCTCGCATTGAGCTATTGACCATATAAGTGATCCCGGTTGATCACGCATGTGAATCCCCGGAAATCTCCACATTTCCGCACAGAATAATTTGATCAGCGTCTGGATAGTATCCTCAAATCTTTGGTTTGCTAAACAGGTCGAGTCCACCAGAGGCCGATCTGGAGATCTGAGGTCACTCACTCGATACAGGGACCATCAATCGTCGCAAATTATGGGGAACATGCTTCAGAACCTCATTCAGTTTGTGTGCCGCCTTCACTCGGCCATCTGCTTGTGGTTCAACGTCGACGTCCTTGTCGCCAAAATCGAGATCACCTAGCATATTGTTCAAGGTCGTTGCCACAAGCACGTCAAATTTTGTCAATACGATAATCAACGGGACTGTGTCTCGGCTCACTAATGCAATGACATCTTAAAATGTGTGTAACTTACGCTTCTTGTAAGCCAAATCAACGATTCTCTCCACGCCGGTTTGATCAATACATTCTCCGCTATGAGGCGTGCTCATGCAGATCCTTTAACATGGACTTAGTACGGACTCGGAGGGTCACTGCGACCCCAACACTCACCATATGGCGTGCAACCTGTCTTTGAGCTTCGGCTTATTCATCCGTTCTTGAATGAAATCCTTGACCATGATGAACTCCGACTCGCTGTTTGGTGGGAAATCTTGGGAGACATGGAGGATAAATCTACTGTTCTGGGGAGAAGTGAGCTCTCGTTCAATTTCTGCGCTTCCAGGCTCTTGATGAGAAACAATCTGTTGAATGCGTCAGCCGCGATCCATCGCGAGTGGATTGGTCCGAAAAATACCGCAGCCTCGATGCCGAAGACCTTGTTGATTAGCGACGATTTGCCACAACCAGCCTGCACCACGAAAGGAAACTGAGTTAGCACCGCGAACTAAGCTAAAAGTCTCACTTTGCCTAGCAGGAGTATACGAAACCTTATTGTGATTGGCAATTGTAATGAGCAAAACGCGACGCTCACTTGGTGCAGTCGCCGTCAATCTTATCCACGGTTTGTGTGATGGAAAGGTTCATTCTCACCACAGTTGGTCGGCGCAATCAGGCGTGGAGGTGTAAGTTCGGACGAGGAAAGGTGCAAAAGTTGTGGGATGCTATGCAGAGGAACGCTAGAAACACGCGGTAGGCGCATTGAATAATTGAGTCTATTTATGTCAATGAGGGGGAACGTGTATACAGAAAAAGGCGAAAGGTACCTGCTAGCCACTGCCGCTTGTTCGTAACTTTTGTTCTGCCTTCGCTTGACTACGCTGTGTCATTGATACTGCCGCCGACGATGAACCGTGCGTACTTGCAAGACGGAACTGCATTTATGCTGACCACTCGGAAAGAGCATTGTGGATCTCAGCCCATCGAAATCGACGTAGGTGGCGACTTATGGGCAGTGGTGTATTCAGCGGATTGCGAGAGTATCGCATGCGGCGACAACAAAGGGGTTCACGTTTGGCGAACGAAAGACGGTGAAAAAACGGCAATGATGAAGACGGGGTTTGTCAATTGTCTCGCCGTGTCGAGAGACACCAAATGGATCGCAGCCGGGACATACCCCGATGGTCTCGTCGTATGGAACGCAAAGACATACGAACAAGTCTTCACACACAAGGAGGATACTGGTCACTCCATCCTCGGCCTCGATTTCTCTCCCGACTCGACTCGGCTCGTCTCAGCGTCGGATGGTCACACAGCCACTGTATGGGACGTTACAGCTCACAAGCGACTGCAAACACTTTGCCACGACGGCTGGGTCAGAGCGGCGAAATACGCGCCTCGAGGTGACCGGATCGCAACGGCCACTTGGAATTCCGTGCGTGTCTGGGACAGCAACGACGGTCGCCTGCTCGTAAACATCCCAGTCAAAGTAATCCCATACTACAACTCTGGTCTCCTTTGGTCCAACAACCACCTCCTTGTGTTATCAGACGGCAAAATCAAGCAGTTCGACGCAGACACCAGCTCAGCGGTTGCAGAATGGCCAGTTCCAAGTGGGAGCCGCCTGTCGTGCATTGCGTTGCCAAAGCACGGGGAATTCATAGCGTACTCCACGGACAACGCTGTCTCATTTTGGGACATGTCGACGCACCTCCGGATCGCTCTCATCCAACGCACTCAAGACATAAATTCGATTGTGATTTCTCCGAGCGATCAATTTATTACAATTTCCGGAAATGATGGGAAAGTCGGCATTAAAAGCCTGGCTCTCGTTCATGTAAGTATCATATCTTGCTGGATTCGGATTCTAGACAACTCTCCTACCGTATAGGATTCAATCCCATTGTCCCGTCTCCACCCTACTCTCCAGGAACCGGATATCGAAATTGACGGTGCCGTGCTGCACTCGTGGATATACGACCAGCTTGCAGATGCGGACGCGTCATTGACCACAGCGATCGACGAGTCCCAGGATCCTAGCCATCATATACTCGCTAGTCGAGCTCTCATCCGAGCTCGTTTACAACATTGGGATGAAGCACTCGCCGATGCTGAAATGGTACTCTTCTTTTTCCCCTCACATACTCTGGAACTGATGGTAATCTGTACCAAGGCAATCAGCGTTCAACCATCCGCCATTGGGTACATCGCAAAGAGTGTAGCCCATGTCGGCAAAGGGGAAAGGTACAAGGCTTACCGAACTTGCGACATCGCATTGGAACGCTTCCATTCGTCTCACGTTACTTTTCTTCTTCTGATCAAGGCCTGTATTCTTCGATCCTGGTCATCCTTTAGTTATTCATTCCCCTTAGGCTATAATCGTGTTTATGGCCGGAGAGCAGGATGATGCGTTATTGCGTGTAGATGACCTCATCGCTACGGTGCAGTGCAACTCGATCTGTTATGTGGTTCAGGCAGGTGTACTACCACGCAGCGTGTATCGCCGCTAATTGCTCCCCAAGGCTTACATGTACCTTCTTCTTGGTGACTCCCACATGGAACACAATGATTGTGAGGGTGCGATCCGGTTACTCAAGCAGGCTCTAGCCAAAATACAATACGACGGAGGCCGACGGCTCTTAGCAGTCTCGCTGGTGAGTTTCCTAATAGCAGCAACATGTCGAGATCGCTTACGATTTTCGACAGATATCCGGATGGAAATTTGATAATCTTGGGATTAAGATCCAACAGCGTCTTTGCGAGGCCTTGCATGCTGCGGGTCGTACAAAAGAAGCAGGCAATTTGCTTCTCAAAATGGCAAATACGTTCGATGAAATCCCCTGTATGAGTGGACCCAACACCAAGTGGGTTTCCGGTAAGTTTTATGTCCCATTTGCTTTATTTCTGCCAACCCAAGATGTTTGTGTAGATTTTACCCAACAATGTCTCTCGACTGTCATGGACAATGGTAACTCAGCCCCGGACGCAAGCCGACTTGGTGAACTACGGACACTCCACGCTACCTCCAATTCGGGGACATCTGTTTCCCTCTTAAGAGAGTGGGCAAAAGCAGCATTAGCGAGTGGTGGGTGGAAAGACGCTTTGGATGCTGCTGCCAACGTGGGTATCTCCTTTTTCTGCGGTTCCCAGCACGAGATCAATGTTCTGCAGTTCACACACTCTAGAGTCGAAATTTACTGGGTCATATGTGAACGTCTCGAAACGATTGACCGCATAGCGGATGCGGCCGAGTGTTTCTGCGAAATGAGGAGCGAGCTGGGAGGGGAGAAGAATTTGCAAGGCGAGCATCTGGAATGGGTTCTCGGTGAGTCACCGCGCAAGCTGTTTATTTACTCGCTCACATAGCTTTTTGTCAAGACTTCACGAAGCGTTCCTCTGAGAAGTTGGAGCGTCTCGGAGATACAGAAGTGGTTGCTCGGCGATATGATGTGGCAATCCCCCACTATACAGCTGCATTGTTACTCACCTACGCTTCCCGACCCACAATTCTCATCAAGCGGAGCAAGGCGTGGCTGGCAGCCGGATCATGGGAACAGGCTCTAGACGATGCAAATCAGGTGCACCACTCTCTCCTCGTGCAGGTCTCTCTTGTTGACGCGTTTAATCAGGCGATCACGCTCAACCCATCGTACCCGTGTGGTTACGAGATGAAGCATGCAGCATTACACCGGGGTGGAGAATACGGCAGTGCAATTGAGGTGCTTGAGGTGATGTGCAGGATGGCTGAGTCCCGTGATCCACGCGTTCAGCGTAAGAGTTGTGTTTGCGAAAATGATGACTTGTTCACCTCATGTGATAGAGCAAGGGGGTCAATACATCAAGCCGTCGAGCACACGGGCGACGATTCGCAAAATAGTTCAGCGAAACATCCGTCATTCACCGCGTATGCTCATCGATACAACCACTGGTCGTCTCTACAACAAATCTGAGCAGGCATCTGCATTCGAATCCCTGCCAATATTCAATGAGCTTGTATCATCAACAACGACATGTATTGACTATACTCGCATCAAGCGTGAAGTACGACGGTATTTTCGATACGTGATGTTATCACATACATGGGAAGACAATGAGCCGCTCTTTCAGCACGTGATGCGCGTTGCAGTGTACGACCTTGGCGAGTCTCCAACTCACGACAAGTTACAAATGTTCTGCAGGACCGTTCGGGATGCCGGTTTCAATTGGGCATGGAGCGATACATGCTGTATCGATAAGTCGGATCCTTTCCTGCTCCAAGAAGCACTGGTGGCCATGTTTAGGTGGTACCAGGGTTCTGCCTTGATGATTGTTTTCCTTCGTGGTGTTCGCCATTCATCGCCACGTGGCGCTCTGGCGAAGAGCATATGGAACACTCGTGCCTGGACACTTCAAGAGTACATTGCCACCAAGGTCGTTCGATTCTATACGGAGGACTGGACTCTGTACGGAGATCTGGAGTTGTCGAACCACAAGGAGTCACCAGACATCATCTTAGAAATGGAGCAAGCCACTGGGGTTCCTGCGCTGCAGTTAATGATACTTCGTCCCGGCTTGACGAACATTCGGGAAAAATTGTGTCTCGCTTCCACTCGGAGGACGACTCGGGTGGAAGATACTGCCTATTCACTGCTTGGGATTTTCTCGGCCATAGGAATACCTGCAATATACGGTGAAGGCGAAGCTTCTCTAGGTCGCTTATTGGCGAATGTGCTCACTAGATCCGGAGATGCGCGTGTCCTTGCATGGACCGGGGAATCCAGTCGCTTCAACACCTGCTTGCCAGCTCGGATCACCGCATTCAATCGAACGGCGGCGTCACTCTTCCCTGCACCTATCACAGCCTCCGAAACGGAGTATGCCATCACCAGGTGGTCGCACTCTCCTTCATTCGACCTCGATGCAGCCTTGACGTTATATGATCGCCTTGATAACCTTCCCACGCCTCGGTTTGCAGAGAGCCGGATGACACTTCCATGCATCGCATTCCAGCTTCCATCTCTTTCTTCCACTCGAACACGTTCAGGGCGTGTTTACCGTACAGACACTGTTACCTTTGGGGAGCTAGAAATCAAGACAAGACAAGACATAGCTCGGATGAACTCCCTGTATCTCGTTCATCCCTGGTTGGATGCCCTCCTGGAGCACGGAGATATGCACGGAGGTGCTGATATGGAGGATGATGCTGTCCCACCACCCTCACCAAGCATGGAGGACGAAAGTATCCCTGATGAGGAAATAGACGAAGAGGAAATGGACGACGATTCATCATCGCTTCCTGAACCTGACCCCCCCTCGATTCGTTCTCCTGCCCAAATCATCCCGTTGGACAGAGAGACGAAAGCACGACGACTCGTCGCCCGTCTTCGACAGCCATTCGGCGGACTGTTGTTCGCGATGGTCTCTGCGGGTCGACGTGGTGGTGCAACCGAGTATAAGCGTGTTGCGGCGGACAGCTTGATTACTGTCCGATTTCAGGAGAGCGTTTCGTTGACAGAGATTCTGGACAACGTACGCATCATCGATGTACTATGACTGGCTGGAATACTTTGGATGACAAGAGGT
>JBBPUH010000390.1:0-12466 GCA_038094555.1 Boletus aff. phaeocephalus
TGCCCGGACCCAAGGCCAGCAGTGACAGGGTGATGGAAGCAACATTCTTCACGATGAAGGCAATCACCATGGTCACCACGATCCCTTTGGACCAGCCCAGAAAGCGGCCTGACGCAGCTTTACTCAATGCATATATCCTCTCCATCATGATGACTGTGAATATGGTATCAAACGAGAGTGTTGACAAGAAAAGGCTAAACAACATACTATCCATTGCGGCTCGAAAGAGATATAGAACCCATGTACGGGTTTCATACCATCCGAGGCCTGATAGCCAAAAATTACCATCAGTGTTGATACAATTGGGGGAAATAAAGTAAGCCCACATCTAGGATGGTTAAAAACGCGAGTTGATTGGTTAGTTTCCTTTTTCGCAGTGAACAAGGAGGTCTCTTACTCCTGTAAGTCGGATTCAACGGGGCTCCACGTGGAGAAGCGAATCGGTAACTCACTTTCGGACTCCAAATCAGGTTATTCGTATCTGTATTTGTTACTAAGGCTGCAATGAACTGGACGGTACAAACCCTTACAAAAGATTGTGTCCCTGGGATCAAGTTAACTCAACCAAGTCCTTTGTAAGCATTGCTGACTCACAACGTCAGGAAAAAGCCCAGATATCGCACGATCGCGTACAACAACGTGATCAGATTCCAGTTCCTAATCTTTGCAAGCATCAGCCCAACGGAAGATTAACGCGGGAATATCGATTACCCAGACAAGATCAACCTCATCAACGTCTATCAGTAAATTCAGTAATCGAAGGGTAGCTAGATAAAATTCACCTCGTCCCCGAACAGGATCACTACACGCCACATGGACATGAGTAAAAATCTAGCATGGACCATCCTAGACGTACGATAATCATATAACAATGCAGCAGCAGATGCAACTGATTGAAGATATATTCAGGGATCATCGAGGTGGTAGGCAATGGATGACTAACCTTGGCAGAATCCAAATTGCTGGAGGTACAAAAGTTGGCTGTACAAGACCTCGTTGGCAGACATCCTGGATGGGTGATCCAAACACGAGAGACTCGACACGCAATTTAAATCTCCTCCATCGATTGACGCCAGAATACGTGATTCCAGGAAACTTTTCTTATCTGAGTAAGAGATAACGCTCGTTCCCCGAAAGTTAGGTTTTTGTGGCTGGAGATATTCCGAGCAAGCATATGCGGCAGTGTTCGGAGAAACCCGTGATTAAGGGGGATAACGCAACTAGGGAGTAAAAGTCCAGTCACATCAACGTTCAACGCTAAACGTGCAAACGTGTAAGGCGCTCCGAGGGACGTCAAGACAAGTCTGGAATACCTTGTTCTTTGCTTGGAAACCCCAACAAGCTTTGATTCACGGGGTCTGATTGGCACGATAATCATTACACGGATCAGCATTTCCATGATCGTCTTTGATTTCGCGCCAACTCAGCTCAGTCAGCTATGGTAGGCATGACTTGACAATCAATTGCCCACTAAGAGGACGGGGCTACAGTGCCAGTGGATGGGGGACCCAGATTGAGGCCGGCCGGTCGCCATACATAGTGCCTTGCGCCCTGGCAGGATCCTGGGTTTGAAATGGGTAAAACAATAGAACAAGTGACGACATCACAGGGAACAAACCCATCAGTTAATTAAGTCATATCAGGTCGGTTGCTCTCCCGAGGAGCTATGGCAACACCCCAGATGGCATGACATCTTACGGGGTCCATGAGCTGCAGGGAATCGTGCATGGTCCCAACGTTCCGCAAAGCAAAAACCTCCCCCACTGGTACTCCCACGACGGACACTACAAAGTGTCACCTGCCACACGGTGGGAACGGCAACAATGCCTGCATGATATTTTTGGCTTGAACGTATTCGTGGCACGGTGGAACGAGGTGTCCATAACCATGGCGATTCTAGATTTCCGTCTATCGACGGACTGCCTCATCCACAGGATCGTGGTATCTGGGTCCGCCATAGCGGACCGGTCGCCAGTCGACTAGGTTTCTCGTCGGCCAGCGTGTGTTACCTACATGCCCAGCCTCAAATAGATGACACTGCAAACTGACAGAGACGAACGGAGCAAAAACCGATGCTTGTTCAACGGTTCCGAGCTGCACTCATGTATGACCTGCCTCCCAACGATTTCAAGAGTCGGTATGATTACCCGCTGCCCGCTGTCAGTTCTACGTCCACTGAGACAAATGAGCACCCTACCTTCCCTTGGACGAAATAAGGCCACCGCAAAGGCAGAGTCTCTCAGTACCGGCATGTGTTCTGGGCAAATTGGACAAATAGACGAAATCGGAAATCGCAAGGGTGTATTCGAGAACGGAATCGCCATGGCGATGGCAACCCAGGGATAGGATACTTTTGTTGGGTCGTTTGTTCCAGAACGTATCCACTGATGAGGCTGACGACATGGTGGCATTTCAAATTTCATATGTTGGTACCATGACACCCGGACTTGGCTGTGCTCCATCATCCTGCAAAAAACCAGAAAATGATTTTGAATAGCTACAAACGATAAATCGATGCAGAAATTATACCAGCCTCTCCCAACCACAAACACACTCTAATATGCATTCAATGATGATCGAGGTGGCGACGATGGCGCGTTGAACAATGAATTGTCGGGTCGACGTGGAAGGCTCAAAATGAACCGGCACCGCTACCTGCGGAAGTAACCTGTGGGTGCCCGGAATGACCTCGGGGGAGTTCACCAAGGGCTCACTTGAACTTCCAGGCTACGCATCGGCCACCCGAATCCGCCGCATTGTCGAAGAAGACAACTGGAGCTCCAAGTAACAAGAAGGAATCACCAAGCAAATAGTCGTGTCAAGATCATACCGGGCAGTGGGCAAGTAGTATCCTCCTGGTGACCACAGGTTCGTCTTCCTGCAGCTTAGCGATGAGCACGGTAAGGTTGGTATTATCCTTGTTAGGTGAGTTGAGTCCATCGCGTCGACAGATTGGGGAACCGAGAAAACAAACATGCGGTGCGGACATACTTATTTTGGCAAGTCCACCGACTCCCATGGTCACTTTTAACCTGGGCCATTTAACCTTGGCCCGGGTAATTGATTCTCAGGTAAGATTTGGCGAGAAAGTATCTGATTAGCTCGATAGGATCCCAGACAAGTTTCATACAGCACGTAGATTTGCACCATTTCGTGACGTGGCTGTCACGGCCATGTGACAAAGTGCCCATAAGGTCACCTATCATTTGATCATGCTGTGGTGGCCAAGGTTCGTGAGGGAGTCACTGAAAATGTACCAAGCAACAAAGACACAGCAAATGAACAGCTAGCATCAATCTTCCATCTGGAGTGGTGGGGAGATGTTAGCAACCTAGATGCTGGCAACATGACAGCCTTATCCCTTGTCCCTAGTGTGTGCAGGCCTGGCCTGACAGCCCTGAATACCCTTATCATGAAAAAATTGAGGGTATGGTATTCCTCAGTGAGTGCTTGGCATAAGCAGTATTATGTTGTTATATGGGATATCCTGGCAAAACCATATATTATGGCTACAATGATGTACCAACAGGATTATTGTAACTATGCCAAACTGCCTCCAGAAGACAGAGCTTTAGACTGCTAAGATCAACTAGCTTGTTTTCATATGGTGGGAGAGGGACCAAAGTCAATAGTTCTCATGAATGTCTGACAACAGAGTGTTGTGTTGTCATGTCACATCCATAGATTCTTACTTGATGCAATATTGTAAGTTATAGTGATACTATATCAGTTCCATATTGGGCTTCAAGGATATAGGGCTGTGTCTGATCTAGAACAAAAAATCATTGCCATCATCAGACTCATTGACAGATTCAGACAAGCTGCACAGAGACTGGCCTGAGTTTGAATCTGGATTACTGTCCAAGTTCTTGTCAGAGATTGACCAAGTAGTATTACTTGCATCTAGGTCCATTGAGCTTGAGTCACTCCCCAAAGTACCCTGGCTAATACTACTAGGCCCTTCATGTGTGTCTCCAGGTTTTTTGTAGCTTTTGGACTGGGTGTGGAACAAAAGGTCCAGTCAGATAGATGAGAATGGAAGGCAGGGGGAATTGACCCATCAAGGGCTTGCAGTGTATTTAGAATGAGGGGATCATCCTTGGAGGAGGATGAGATCTTCCAATGCAAAGCAGTGTCAATGACATGGATGAAGAGACAGCAGGAAGGAGAATGGTGCCTTCATTGTCAGGGTCTTCTGAATGAAGGTCAGGTTGTCAAGAGAGGACATCAGGATCAACAAGGAGTTGTTTGGGCATATGCACCATTTTGAGATTGAAGTCAGTGAGGTCAAGGAGCCAATAAGCTTGTTGTCGGTTGAGGGTCTGTGCCTGGCAGAAGTAGGTGAGGTTTTTGTGGTTGGTGAAGACCTGGACAGGGAAGGGGGATTCATGGAGGTAATGTCTCCAGGATTTCAGGCTGTGGATAATGGTGAGAAGTTCTCTGTCATAGATGTCATAGTTTTGTTCAGCAGGGGAGAATGAAGTTGACAAGTAGAAGCAAGGGTGCCAGTCACCATTTGAGTTGGTTTGAAGAAGGATGGCACCAGAGGCATACTTTGAGGCATCAGTGGTGATGGCAAAGAGTACAAAGGGATCAGGGAGGTGAAGGATGGATTTGGAGAGGAAGAGACATTTTAGTGAGTTGAAAGATTTCTGGCAGGTGTTAGTCCAGTCCCATCCAGAGGATTTCTTGATGAGATCAATGAGGAGGTAAGTGATGGTGGAATAGTCTGGGATGAAGTGTCTGTAGAAGTTGGCAAAGCCCAAGAATGATTAGACTTCCTTGACCTTGGTAAGAGTAGGCCATTTGGTAATTCCATTGAGCTTGACAGGGTTCCTGGTGAGTTGTCTGGGTTTCATGATCATTCCAAGGTATTCTACCTCCTTGGCAGCAAAGGTGCACTTCTCAAGCTTTAGGTGAAGGTTGAGTTCTTACATTCATTGGAGAACATATTTAGTATGTTTGGTATGGGTTGCTTCATCAGGGGAGAAGATCAGGAGGTTGTCCATGTAAATGACTAGCCATCCTTTGGCTATCATATCTTTGAAGGAGTTGTTCATGAATCTCTGGAAGGTGGCAGCAAGTTGGTAAGACCAAAGAACATGACTAATGGCTCAAAGAGTTCTTTGTGAGTGATGAATGCTGCTTTCCACTGGTGTCCATCCTTAATCCTAATATTATTATATCCCCAATGGACATTGAACTTGGTGAAGATCTTGACATCTTTGAGTTTGTTGACAAGATTGGAGATCAGAGGAAGGGGGTAAGCATTATGGATGGTGTGTTCATTGAGGTACCTGTAGTTCTGGGAAGGTCATAGCTTTCCATCCTTCTTGTTTACAAAAAAGAACAGAGTAGCTTGGGGGGAATTGGAAGAATGAATCTTTCCAGCTTGAAAATTTTCTTCTAGGAAGGCTTCAGTGGCTTTTTGTTTATTGGGGGAGAGAGGGTAGACTTTGCCAACCTTTGGAGTAAAGAATTCATCAAGGTTTATCTCATGATCATAGGGTCAAGATGGAGGAAGGTGTTCAGAGGTCTCTTTTGAGAATATGGAGGTGAATTGTTTATATTTAGAGAGAAGGGTGACTTTCAGCTTAGCCTTTTCAGCAGCCATGGCAAGTTTGGTGGAATTGGTGAGCTTGGCAATGATGGAGGATCCTTTAGGAATAAAGCATGATCCACAGTGGATGATTTGGTTGATGATACAAGCTTCCTTGGCTTGTTGACAGAACTGTGATTCAGTCTCATAGTGTAGGTACTCATAGAGTTAGGAGTCATGGACAGCATGGACATTGACATGTTTGGGGGGACAATGTCAGGGTGGTGCTCCTTAGGTGGATGGAAGGGATGTCCAATGGAAGTCCGGAGGATAGGGGCTATTTCTGGGACTTCAGGACAAAGTCCAGAAACAGGTCATCCAGAGTTGAGCCAGGGTGGAGCAGAGTATGGAGGAGGTGAGGACATCAGCATAGGACTTATGTGTTGCACCCTTGCCAGTTTCTGGTCCTCATATATTGGAGATGATAAGAAGGGAGATGGTTCGAGGATGAGGAGAGGAGAAGGATAGATGATATTAATGATTATACATGATGAACACCACAATGAACACAATATTTGAACTAAAGAACTACAGAGGAGGTATAGGAGATTATATACTAAATGTCCAGTAGAACTCTGGACTGGAGATTGGTAAGTAAAAGTCTTATGAAGGTGAACTAGAACAAAAGGAGATGAATATAAAAGGAATCGTCTGGAGTGCCAACTCCGAGATGGTCCAGACCTAAGGACCAATGTGTTGTCTGGAACTCTGAAGATGTCTGGAGATAGGCTTCACAGAAAATCAGGGATGTGACAGTATCCCCCCCTTAGGGCTGAGCCCTCAAGGCCCTAGCATGCTAAGTGGAAAATAACCCCTGAGTGGACCTGGTGGAACTCCATGTGGAAACTCACTTTGCTCATGCACCTGACTCCATTGATCAATGGATCAATTTGAACTCTGAAAATTGGCCAGTATAAGAACAGGCGTGTTACCAGCTACTGTTCTCTTCCACCAATCATCATCATGTCCGATTCCATCGAGAACATCCAAAACTGGTCTGATGTGCAGCTTGCCAAGTGCAAGGACAACAGCGATGAGCTCTGGAATGCAAAGGCTTCAGAGCACCAGAGATGAGTGAAAGTGCACAAAGAGGAGGAGGAATGGAAGTGATGCGAGGCAGAGGAGGAGGTGTGTTGAAAGGCAGAGGAGGAAGCACATCGTATCTCAGCAGAAGTGGAGGCCTGTCGGAGGGTAAGTCTGGTCTTCAGATTTATTGTGTTGTACCAAATGTTCTCCTAGGCTTTGAAAGTCCAGGCACCACAATGTGTCAACAAGGGCAAGGGGAAGATGCCCCCCAAGTGTTGACGATGCTTGGCCTGGGGCCTTGAGTGTTTACTCGGCCCTGGAAAATCAACATCTTGCATGGAATGCTGGGAGGTGAAAGCAAAGTGTGATTGCCCTGGGATGGAGAAGCCAGAGAAGCAATGGAGGCAGACGGACAATGAGGAGGATCCATTGAGGAAGAAAAAGAAGACAACGATGACAGTTAAATCGGAGGATGAACTGGAGGAGAAGATCAACTGGGCAGAGATTGCTTGGAGCGCACTCAAGGTGTTTGAGGATCTCCGAGAGGTGGTCAGGGCACAGGGCAGGCACCTTGATTGCCAGAATGCCCTCCTTGAATGCCTTGTAGAACTTAAGGGGGAGGAGGTGTACAGAGAGGTATTGGAGGAGTTGGAGGTGGATGAAGAAGAGGTGGGGGAAGGTGAGCCAAAGGAGGTCAGTGAGGAGCTGGTTGAGTTGGCAAAGGAGGTCATGGAGGTGGAGATGGTGGAGTTGGCGGTGATGGACGTGGATGGAGAAGGAGAAGAAGTGGCGGAATAAAAGAAACAAATAGTTGTATATAGAAATCAGAAATATCAGAGAGAATGGAAATAGAGTGAGACAGAGAAATGGAAGATATATTGTGATATTGTAATCGGAGTCAGAGGTTGTAATGGAGGCATAAGGCAGAGGTGTAGGAATTTGAGGAGTTCCAACCGGAGATGACTGGAGTGTTGAGGAAACTCAAGGAGTTGAGTACAGAAGTGTCAGGAACTGAAGAGAACCTGCAAGGAAAAAGAGGATCAACTCGAGTGAAGCATAAACTTCACTTCAATCAGTTATCGTCAGTCCAGGGTTTCCAAGGAGTAATCAATGAGTGGAGACATTGAAGGGGCACTGGAGATGAAGTCCAGAGTGTGACTGACTAACTGGTCATGACTGACAGAGTTGGGGTGAGGGAGGATGAGTTGATTTTGATGGAGAATGATCATGAGTGTAATGGAACCTATTGAGTGGAAAGACTAGATGGATATCTTGATGGACAATCAAGAATCCGGAGTTGGCTGGAGGTTAGTCCAGAGATGACTAATAACCAACAGAGATGGGATGTGGTAGTTGGAATAGGTTCGAGTGATCAGAAGTGACTTGGGGAGGGTTGGTGCATCAGGATCTTGATGTAGGAGACAGAGATAGGTCTTCATAATACATCTAGATAATGGGGGGATGTGGGGATGAACAAGTGGGTGATGCACTAAGGATTATTTCTTCGGGATAGGAGGTAGGACCGGAGTTGGACAGGACTGTATGGAGATTATAATGGAGATGCTTGGAGATGAGGTCTTGAGTGAATTGACTGGATGCGAACTCGGAGGGACTTTGTGAGCTTTGCTAGAGTTGAAATGGACCTAAAAGATGACTAGGATAGTCACGAGCGGAGTCCTTATCCTCCCCTTAATAGGGAAGTTCAAAAAAAAAAGATCCTAGGGAATGGGGTGCATCAGAGGTGCTCAGAGCATGCTAAACAATGTTCAGCAGCGATCATGAGCAGAATAAACAGGGAAAATGGTCTGGAAATGACACGAGGGGGTAGGTTTCTTCCAAAAAGGTGCCAAAATTGCTAGAAAAGAGTCTTGAACAACTTGAGAAGACCAACTTTTACCCATAAGAGAGTAGAAGGAGGGTGGAAGTGGACAGAGAATGTGCTGGAGCACAATGGAGGTACACAAAAGTGCAGATGGAGGTATGTGAAAATACATAGAAATGTCATTTGGAGATTGGCATGGCAGGAGTGGGGGTAACAGAGCATCCAAAGATTGAAGATGAGGCAACAAAAGGAGGACGAGGGTGGATGCATTGGCTGGAAGATTGATCTGAAAGTGTCAATAATGTCAAAAGGCAGACAAAGGACCAGGGGATGAGTGGGTGGACTTGAGTGAACAAGTCTGGAGCTGGCGAAATCAGAGTTACATGATGGAAATTCCAGAGTTGGAGGAGCCAGTGGAGATGAACAGGGGTGTCTTGGATTGCAAAATAGGGAATGATAACACTCGATGACTGGAGATTGAAGGTCAATTATAATGTGGTGAGATGGGGTCCAGAAGGTGACAAAGGGGAGACCTTGAGGAACAAAGGTCTGGGGACTGTAATGAACCAGTCTGGGTGTTGGCGGAATGTCTGGAGGCATGGGAAAAATCCTCGGAAGAGTGGATGACCAACGAAATGGGTGTCTTGAGATGTGCAGAGTATTTCCAACAAATGATCTTGATGGAAGGTACTTGATGCAGCAGAGACAAGGTCTATGGATGATAGAAGACCTAAAGAAATGAACAGGAGGACCTAAAATGAATGGGGAAGGTCCAAAGACCAATAGGTAAGTCCAGGGTTGGAAAGTCCGGAGGTGCGGGAAGAAGCCTCAGAATAGCGGACAACCAACTTGAAGGACAAATGGTCTGGGTACTGGTGACAAAGTCCAGAAATATGGGAGCAACTTCAGAGTTGTCAGTAAACCAGTGGGGATGAACAAGGGTGTGGAAGTCTTTTGACAATCACAAGGGGTGCCACAAATGAGAAGTGATCCACTTTGATGAGGTCAGAGGTTGACAGAAAGGAGAGGGAATCAAAAGGGTAATGTCTGAGTGAGCAAATGAGAAGTCCGGTTATGGATATAGGAGATCTGGCAGAGGTCTGAAAGTCTGAGAATGATTGTCAGAGGCTGATAGCATGATACTATCCAGGTTAGGGATGTTCACAACAGTGATGGCATTCAAAACTTAAACAATTGAAAAGGAAGCTGGAGGGGTGAGTTGGGAGAGACTGGAGATGGAGCTTGGGGAACAAAGTCCTTATCCTCCCCTTAATAAGGGAGAGTCAACAACTGAAAAGTGGATGGAGTGGCAAGGGGGTTGGAAATCCTGAATGAGGAAATCCAGAGAGCACAAGGAATGGTGCAAAAATGAAACAGGGGTTGCCAAAGAAGTCCAGAGAGGTGCCAACAGGAGGACGTCCAGAGGTGTAAAGTCTGGAGGTCCGGAGGTAAAGCCTGCAGTTAGACAACTGGAAATGGCATGAACAAAGGGAGGAATCCCAAGAGGGGAGTCCAGGAGCGCAGGGATGGTGTGGGTAGAGGGTAAAAACCAAAAAACAGGGTTTAGGGAAGAGAGGAGCCAACCTGATGAATTCTTCATCTGGACTTAGAAAACTCCGGAGCGGAGAGCAACAGAGAAGTCAGGAGGAAGGAGGGGTGGAATGGAGGAGGACCAAGCACAGCCCAGGAACTGTATAATGCGACGAGTGCACAATGGGAGGGTGGCATTGAAGTCTGGGAATGTTCCAAAGGCGTTTCTGGGTGTGTACAAAGACATGGGTGTGCACAAAGCATGGGTATACCACAAGGATATCAAAGGTGATGGTGAGACAGAGTTGGAACCAGAGCTGTTGCAATGATGCTGGTACCTGTGTCTTGATGTCAGACTGATGTCAGGGGGTTGGCATTCTTTTCACAGAAGCTCAGATAGTGCTACCTATTTCCTACTCTGATCAATGGATCGAAAAATGGATTGGTTAGCAGTTCCAGTGCTAGTTACATCTGGAATCCAATGAGGGATGACCAAGGAGGTCCAGAGGTGGAATTGCCTGTGAGGAACTTTGGAGATTGAGGATGAGGGAATTAGGAGGCAACAGAAAGAAGATGGGGGAAGGGGTGTTCCACCAGAGAATTGACAGGTGCAGTAGAACAAGTGAAGCAAGTTCATGTTAGTCTGGAGGTACTCCAGACAGAGTTCCAGACATAGGAGGGACACGAGAGTGGCTTCAAAAGGGAATGGGTGGTTGTGAGACTGGGGTGAAGTCAACTGTAATCATGTGAACTCAGGAATGGAGCTCTAGCATGAACAGGATGACATGGGGGAACAGGGGAAGAAGTTCCATGCAAACTTTGGAGGTCTGGAGATATTGTTGGCATGGAGGATCTTCAATGGGTGAATGAAGGGGAAGACCACAGAACAGGTAATCTTCAGGGAATGAGCAGAACAGCTTATTTGGGAGTGTCTTGGGTTGACAGAGACTGTAGTGTGCAAGTGCATGAAGTTTGGAGTTGGAGATGGTCCTGATGCCGGAGTTCATTAGACAATGTTGCTAAATGCTGGACTCAATGGAGTACATCAGCAACAACAAAATCTTTTTGAACAAAGGCGATTTGAACCAAGAGGACTTGAATTGGAGTATAGGAAGATGCTAAAAACAGAGGTGAGAAGGATGAAAGTCCAACTTGGGGGATCCATCTGGAGGACAGATTATGGAAAGGGAATGGAGATGAGGGCAGAGTAGCCCTCAGAGGAATGGGGTTGAGGTGGACAATCGCCAGGAAAGTCTGGAATGTGATTGCAATGCAAAGAGCCTGGCCAGGCAAATCCATCATTGGGAATCACAAAGGGGTTTGGAGATTCTGAGAGAGATTCTGAAAGACAGAGGGTGCTGTGTAGATGTGACAGAAATCATAAAATCAGAAATGATTGGCAAGATTAGTTCAAATATACTGTCAGGGTGGTGCTCCTTAGGCAGATGGAAGGGAGAAATCTTCTCCTGAAGGATGTCCAATGGAAGTCCGGAGGATAGGGGCTATTTCCGGGACTTCAGGACAAAGTCCAGAAACAGGTCATCCAGAGTCGAACCAGGGTAGAGCAGAGTACAGAGGAGGTGAGGACATCGGTGCAGGACTTATGTGTCATGCCCTTGCCAGTTTCTGGTCCTCATATTTCAGAGATGATAAGAAGGGAGATGGTTCAAGGATGAGGAGAGGAGAAGGATAGATGATATTAATGATTATATATGATGAACACCACAATGAATACAATATTTGAACTAAAGAACTACAGAGGAGGTACAGGAGATTATATACTAAATGTCTGGTAGAACTCCAGATTGAAGATTGGTAAGTAAAAGTCCTAAGTGAAAGTGATGTACACAGAGATGGATAATATGGAAGACGGTGAATATCAGAAACCAAGAAATCTTACTAAGAAGATAATACAGACTTACGAAGGTGAACTAGAACAAAAGGAGATGAATATAAAAGGAATTGTCCAGAGTGCCAACTCCGAGATGGTCCAGACCTAAGGACTGATGTATCATCCAGAACTCCAGAGATGTCTGGAGATAGGCTTTGCAAAAAATCAGGGATGTGACACCTATGCTTGCAGATAGCTTGGCCTTTTTGGCATGCTCTTGCAATCTTGTACCCTTTAAATTTTTGGCTGTTATCAACAGACAACTTTGGATATAGTGTCTATATGACTACATGAAGAAATGGCAGTGGAACAGGCCAATGTTCTACAGCACCAGCACAGTCTGTGGGAACACTCACAGAGGGTACTTTCCAGAGGATAGAGACTTGGGGTAGTATAGGACTGAGGAAAGAGCTCGAAGAGAGAGTCTGATCTCAGAGGAGAGGTAGAATAGAGAATGAGTCTTAGTTCTATAGTCCTGGGATCAATGTCCCAGCTTATATACATGTACAGAGATATTTGTATCTATGGACAACCTCTCCATGTAAAGTAAGAGTAAAAATAGTGTTTCAGAACACTAAGGAATACCATGAGAGAATAG
>JBBPUH010000391.1:0-12445 GCA_038094555.1 Boletus aff. phaeocephalus
GGATGATGGGGATGATCCCCCTATTGCAAAGATTCCTCGCATCACTGATCAGTCCTTTCGCTCAAGGGTCCTCTAACCCAACTCTGCAGGTAGAGGTACCAACTGGCAGGTGGACAAATTCTGGTGGTCGAAAGAAGAAGGGGAAGAAAGAGGTTTTGTTTCACAGTGGTTATGGTTTTCATGGGAATCATGATCGTCATCCGATTATGGGGGAGTGGCTCTCTGGTATACCATCTGGTCGTACTGTTACTTGGCATGACTATGATAGGGATTCAGAGACTGGCTACTATGATCCTACATACTTTGACACTGAAAATGGAGATGGCTATGGTTCGTGCTATGCCTTGAGTGATAGTAAGTTAGTAATCCAACAGGATAAGTGGATGGTGGACTCAGGGTGCTCCGACCACCTGACCCCTTTCCTTACTGATTTCTCATCTTGGCATAATCAACAACAGATGTGTCAGATTGCTGATGGTTCTCAGGTTCCCATATATGGACCGGGAACAGTAATCTTACAACACCATAATGGTAAATCATTTTGTACACTTGTCTTAACAGGTGTATGGTATGCCCCACACATTGATCACAGATTATTGTCTGTGGTAGCCTTAACTGCACAAGGCTTTCAATGTATTATTAAAAAGACTACTCAATTTCTTGACAAACAAGGTGATTTGATCTTGATGGGAGCACCTACCTCAGATCAAAGCAGGCTACATTGGGTTTCTGCACAAACTGTGGTTCCCTCTACTGCCTGTTCTGCCTTGTCGAAAGACTCTTTTGAATTGTGGCATAATCATCTTGGTCATTGTTCTACCAATGTTCTCCAATATGATGCCTCTAAGTTAAAAGGATTACCTACTCTTGAGCCTACTTACTCCAACACATCCTGTAAAGGTTGTCAGTTGGGAAAGGCTCACCAATGATCCTTTAAGTTATCCTCATCAAGGGTGACTCATCCATTAGCATTGATCCATACTGATCTTTGTGAATTGCCTATTCAGTCTCGTACTGGCAAGCATTGGATGGTTACCTTTACAGATGATTATAGTGGTTATGCTTCAATTATGTTCCTAGCTAGGAAATCAGAGACTGCCTCCTCCTTTAAGGATTGGTTATCTTGGGCGGAACGACAGTCTGGTCATTCCCTACTAAGGGTTCGTTCAGATCGAGGGGGAGAATACTTATCATCTGATTTACAATCTTTCCTTGCATTGCATGGAATAGAACATCAGAAAACTGTTCCTCATAATCCTCAGCAAAATGGTCGAGCAGAATGTTTCAATAGGACTATTCTTGAAAAAGCTGAGGCAATGCGTTATCATGCATGCATTCCACCCACTTTTTGGCAAGATAGTATTGAAACTGCATTACATATCTATAATCGACAACCTATGAAGAGACTTGATTGGAAACCTCCGATCACATTATGGAATGATAAGATACCTGATGTGTCATACTTTCGAGTATTTGGAAGTCAGGCTTATGTATTCATTCCAAAAGATCTTCGGGAGAATAAGCTATCTCCGAAATCAGAAGCAATGATCTTCATTGGTTACGAAAATGGAACTAAAGGATACTGTTTTTGGTCACAAATGAAGAAGAGTCATAATATCATCAACTGCCACATTTGATGAAAAGATCTTTCCTTATTGTCCAGAAGATAGACTGATAGACAAACAATCTATTCAAAACAATATATCACAACACAATCATAAAGATACTTCCAATGAAGATGATGATCTTCTACCACCTCCTAATACTCAACAAGAATCACTTGATCATTCTAATAATCAAGACTCCCAACAGCCTCAAAGGGCACCAACCCCAGAGTACCAGCCACCTCTGGAAAGACAAAGGAATAATCCTTTGGACCCTATGAGACGACCAGCAAATGCTGGACCTCCTAGAAGACAAATCCTTCCATCCAATCCTGATGACTTTGCTCTATGAAGATCTACTAGGGAACGACGACCAGTCATTAAACCTGACTCCATTTATGGAAACAAGTCTCCAGTAGAGATTGAGAAAGCAACTTGTCATAAAGGGACACTTGATAAGGATAAAGGTGGACTTGATCCAAACACTTTACCGACTCAAGTAAAGGATCCTCCAGTGCCTATACAGGAGGAGAATACTATGGATGATGAAGAATTTATCACAGCACCAATTACAAGTGCTAACTCATCAAAACAGTTATTTGAAAATTTTGAGCTTGGACACAGGCGTCTGGGACGCCCACTGCACACACAGGCTTCAAAATCACATGACGTGGTACCACTACACTTGGATGGGCGTCCTGGACGCCCGTTTGACACAGAGGTGTCAAACTCATGTGACATGGTCCCACAACACTCAAACGGGCGTCCAGGACGCCCATCTCACACACACGAGTTAAACTCACATGATGTGGCTTCACTGCACACACACGGGTGTCCAGGACGCCCATATAGTGCACTGTATACCACAGCTATTGTCCCTAAGCATTACAAGGACATAGCAAAGCTTTCGAGTGATGAACAAGCTCAATGGCGAAATGCCACTGAAGAGGAGATAAATTCCTTAAGGGAAAGGAATGTTTGGGAACTTGTTGATCTTCCTAAAGGTCGAAAACCCATTAAAGGTTGATGGGTATTTGTTGTCAAAAGCGATGGCTGAAAGAAAGCTCGCTTTGTTGCCAAGGGATTCACTCAGATCTATGACATTGATTTTGAAGATACTTTTTCACCAGTTGCTAGGTTTGAAACTGTGCAACTACTCCTATCTCTCGCAGCCATGAAGGACTGGGACATTGAGGCACTCAATGTCAAAACAGCCTTCCTCTATGGTAAACTCGAGGAGGAGATTTATCTGGAACAACCAAAAGGTTATCTTGAGAAAGGTCAGGAACATAAAGTTTGTTGATTATTAAGGGCCATATATGGCCTAAAGCAAGCTTCCTTACAGTGGAATAAGGAACTTCATAAATCTTTATTAGGTTTAGGGTTCACCAGATCTAAATCAGATCCTGGTATCTATTTTCTTTTTATAGGAGAGGATGTTATCATTGCTGTCATCTATGTCAATGACGCACTATTCATGGGATCTAATCCCAAACTCCTCAAGGCTAAGAAGAAAGCCTTTATGAAAATATGGGAATGTCAAGATCTTGGACCTGCTACTGAATATCTTGGGATGCACATCACTCGTGATTGCAAAAACCAGATTCTAACTCTTGATCAAATATCTTATGCTGATAAGGTTGTCAAAAGGTTCCAAATGGAGAATGTGAAGCCTACTCACACTCCTTTATCTGCAGGATATAACCCTCAGATCAGATCTAATAAATCAACTCATGATCTGCGATCTCACTATCAATCAGTGATTGGATCTCTGCTTTACATAATGCTTGGAACAAGACCAGATCTAGCCTTCGCTGTCATCAAGATGACACAGTTCTCAGCCAATCCATCTGAAGATCATCTAAACCATGCCCTCTACATTGTCAGATACTTGGCTTCAACCAAGAATCTTGCACTGGTTTTTAATGGATTGAAGTCCTCTGGACTATTGGTGTTCTCAGATGCTGATTGGGCAACTGATCTTGAGACTTGAAGATCTACTACTGGATCTATTATATTCCCTGCAGATGGACCAGTATCTTGGGTGTTGAAAAGACAGAAGACAACTGCTCTTTCCAGTACTGAAGCAGAGTATATGGCTATGTCTGATACTGCCAGACAGATATCCTGGGTGAAATCATTATTCCTTGAACTTGGATTCTCCCTTTCTAGGATTCCAATGTTTATAGATAATTAAGGAGCAATATTTCTTGCCAGCAATCCTGCTCAGGAACATCGTACTAAACACATTGATGTCTGACATCATTATATTCAGGAATGTGTCGAAGAGCAACAAAAGATTGAACTCTTCTATGTTCCAACTCAAGAACAACTTGCTGATATCTTCACCAAGAATCTTTCAGCAGATCAATTTGAATCACTTAGATCAGGGATTAAGCTCCTGACATTGCAACCATCTCCATGAGGAGGAGTGTTGAGAATCACATGATCAAGATCTAATCTATTATCTTATCATCTTCTTATCTAAGGATCTAGCTTCTTGTCATGTGATGATGACATGAGAGAGCTCACATGTCAGATGTCATTCCTGAATGACATGTGAACACTTTAGATGACACTTGACATCTATTCTCTCATGGTATTCCTTAGTGTTCCGAAACACTATTTTTACTCTTACTTTACATGGAGAGGTTGTCCATAGATACAAATATCTCTGTACATGTATATAAGCTGAGACATTGATCCCAGGACTATAGAACTTAGACCCATTCTCTGTTCTACCTCTCCTCTGAGATCAGACTCTCTCTTTGAGCTCTTCCCTCAGACCTATACCACCCCAAAGTCTCTACCCTCTGGAAAGTACCCCAGTGGTATTATTAATTATGTGGCATTCGGAGTGGCAGAGATTTTGGCAATCACAACAGGCTGTCACAGTCCAGGTGACACTGTACCAAACTGGGAGCTTGGCTAATTTGCCCATGAAACTGGAGCCTCAGCTATACGAGCATGCTAGTTTGCTGATGTGAACATCACCTCCATCATCCCTATCAATGTCAATGGTGGGGAATCCAATGATCTCATTGGATGTGTCAAGTCTGGGTCCTCCGGATCAAAGTCCGATGGAGGTCTGGGGGGAAAGGGGAACGAAGCGCAAGTGTTTGTCGAGTGAAGTCGACCAGAGGTCCAGAGATCGGAGATACGGAGGGGGTGAGGACATCGGCACAGGACTTATGTGTCACGCCCTTGTCAAGCCCTCGTCCTCATATTTAGGATGGAATGGAGATGAGAGAGAATAGAGGAAGTCAGACTCGGAACTGGAGGTGACTTATTTAATATTCAAACTGAGGTATCTACGAATGAAGTACAGGATTTATATACTAAGTGTCCGGTAGAACTCCGGACCGGAGATTGGTAAGTAAGAGGGTTAAGCGAAGGTGATGTACACAGTGATGAATAAGATGGAATACGGAGAAGAACGGAAACTGAGAAATCTGACTAAGAGAATAATATAGACTTACGAATATGAACTAGAACAAAAGGAGATGAATATAAAAGTAAATGTCCGGAGATGGACTTCACGAAAATCTGGGATGTGACAGTATCCCCCTCTTAGGGCCGAGCCCTCAAGGCCCAAGCACGCTAAGTGGAAATAACCCCTGAGTGGACCCTAGTGTGGAACTCCGTGTGGAACCTCGCTTTGTCTGTGCATGTGACTCCATTGATCAACGGATCAATTCGAACTCCAAAATCTGGCCAGTATAAGAACAGGCGTGCCCTCTGTTGGACTTAGAAAAATTTCCCCATGTCCGATTCCATTGACAATATCCGTAACTGGTCCGATGCCCAGCTCGCCGAGTGTGAGGACAACAACAACGAACTCTGGGATGCAAAGGCCTCGGAGCGCCGGAGACGAGCGAAGGCACGCAAGAAGGAGAAGGAGCAGAAGAGACGCGAGGCAGAGGAAGAGGCGTGTTGAAAGGCAGAGGAAGAGGCGCGTCGTGTCTCGGCGGAGGCAGAGGCTTGCCGGAGGGTAAGTCCGGTTTTCCGGATTAGTCGTCTTACTAAATGTTCTTCTAGGCGTTGGAAGTACAGGCACAACAGCACGTCGACAAGGGCAAGGGGAAGATGCCCCCCAAGTGCCAGAGATGCATGGTCCGGGACCTCGAGTGTTTGCTCAGCCCCGGCAAGTTGACTTCTTGCGCGGAGTGTCGCAAAGCCAAGGCGAAGTGTGAACGCCCAGGAGAGGAGCGACCAGAGAAGCGGAGGAGACAGACAGACAATGAAGAAGGTCCGTTGAAAAAGAAAAAGAAGACGGTCAAGGTAGTCAAATCGGAAGACGAGCTGGAGGCGACGGATTGGGCGGAGATCGCTCGAAGTGCCATCAAGGTCTTCGAGGATCTCCGGGAGGCGGTCAGGGCACAGGGCAGGCACCTTGACCGCCAGAACGCTCTCCTCAAACGCCTTGTCGAACTCAAGGCAGAGGAAGTTTATGGAGAGGTCGTGGAGGAATCAGAGGAGTTGGAGGGATCGGAGGACGACAAAGAGGAGGTGGAGGACGGCAAGACAGAGGAGGTGGGTGAGGAGTTGGAGGGGTTGGCCATGGAGGCCACGGAGGCGGTGGAGGCGGCGAAGTAGACGGAGAAAAATCATAGTTGTACAATAGTAATTGAAATGCAAAATGTGTCAGAGTCAGCGAAAGAAATAGAGTGAAAAGAAAGAGGAGAGAAAATGAACTTATGATTGGAGTGGACCAGGCTTGTCCGGGTACTTCCGGTGGAAGTCCGTTACAAGTTCCGTTGCGTGTCCTAACTCCGTTGCTAACAACCAGGACGTCTCGTTGTCAGTTCCTTCATATCCTAACCACCGTACCAAGTACAGGAGTTGGCAGTGACGCCTTCTCCGATCGATCTTGGAGTCGAGTATCTCCTTGATCTTGTACTCAGGTTCACCATCAACCTCTACCGGAGGTGGCGGAGGTTGGACGCGGTCCGGAATGGTGTTTGGAATTGAGGGTTCCAACTGTGAGACGTGGAAGACGGGGTGTACGGATTTCATGGATTCGGGGAGACGGAGTGTGAGGGAGTGAGTACCGGGTTTGGCAATGATGGTGAATGGACCCAGATACTTTTCGGATAGTTTCTTTGATGGTCAAGTAGACCGGAGGTATTTGGCTTTGAGCATAACTTGATCTCCGACCTTGAAGTCCAGAGCTGGACTTCGTTTCTTATCTGCTGGTCCTTGGTAGCGTTTCTGCGCTTCCAGCATCTCAGACCGGAGGAACTCATGGAGTTCGTCCAAGTCCATGACATAGGACTTAGCTGTGGAGGAGGTGAGGTCAAGGTCGGAGTGGACAGAGAAGTTGGGGTGGTAGCCTTTATTGGCGAAGAACAGGGATACTCCTGTGGTAGCACTTGGAGCGTTATTGTATGCGAACTCCGTGAGGGGCAGGAGTTCGGACCAGTTGTCCTGTTGGTAATTGCAGTAAATTCGAAGGTACTGTTCTAGAGTTTGATTAGCGCGCTCCATTTGACCATCCCCCTCTGGATGATATCCGGAGGTGAAGTGGAGGCACATCTCTGAAGCTTTACCTAAAGAACGGAAGAAGTGGGAGACAAACTTGGAGCCCCTGTCGGAGGTGACATGGGAGGGAACTCCGTGCTTGGAGAAGACGTGGATTAGGAATAGTTTTGCGAGTTCGGCAGAAGTGATGGTGTCATGAGTCGGAATGAAGATTGACTGTTTAGACAGTCGATCTATGACCACAAGAATGGTGGTGTATCCTTCCGAAGGGGGAAGCTGCTCGATGAAGTCCATGGAGATAGAGTTCCATGGTTTCTCTGGAACTGGAAGCTGTTTCAGGAGTCCATATGGATGATGACGAGGAGTCTTTGCGCAAGCACAGGCTGTACAAGAGCTGACGTAGTTCTTTATGAAAGTCCTGATGTTGGGCCAAGTATATTCTCAGCAAATGAGCTCCAAAGTCCAGTTTTGACCGAAATGTCCGGCTGTAGGATGATCGTGGAAAGTCCGGAGTATACAGAGATGGAGATTGTCAGCTTCTGGGACGTAGATACGATTGTCCCGTAGGAGGAATCCTTCGGAGTTAACACTCCATCTTGGATCGGGTGACTCAGATTTAGGTTGGAGGTGGATGGACGTGACAGGATCGTTGGGGAGGGCAGATAGGATATCGGAATGAAGTTGCTCAAGGTCGACTAAAGCTGAGGCCCGGAGTAGTGGAGCTTCTAAAAACATTGCCCGGAGGGATGATGCGAGCTGTTCTGGAGTGAAAATTGGCCTAAAATTGTTGGGGTTGACGCGAGCGTAGTCCTTATCCCCCTCTTTGGGGTAGACGTCCCATCGTCTAGTCAAAGCATCCGGTTTTGCTCCGAGCTTACCAGGCCAGTACCGAACAACCAAATTGAATTGGTTGAGGTATTTGGACCACCGGGCTTGGCGGCGCATCAGGAGCTTTGAGGTGGAAAAATATTCTAGATTTTTGTGGTCCGTGATAACATCTATGGGGAGTCCGGAGCCTTCCAGATAGTGACGCCAGGACTTGAAAGCCTCGAAAATAGCCAGTAACTCTTTGTCGTGAGTGTCATAGTTCAATTCTGCTCTGGTCAAGGTCCGGGAAAAGAACGCGACTGGATGGAGTTCATTGTTGTCCGGAGTTGTGATTGAGAGAATTCTGGCGACGGTGTAGTCAGAGGCATCAGTCTCAATAGTGACGGGGACATCTGGAATCCAGTGAACGAGCACTGGAGCAGATGTGAAGGCGTCCTTGAGGCATTGGAAGGATTTCTGACAAGTGTCGGAGAAATCCCAGGGGACTTCTTTCCAAGTGAGACGCGTGAGCGGAACCACGATATCCGAATAACCTTGGATGAAGCGACAGTAAAAGTTGGCGAACCCGAGGAAGGACTGAATGTCCTTGACTTTCCTGGGTTCAGGCCAGTCCATGATGGTTTTGATCTTGTCGGAGGCCATGGAGTGGCCAGAGGGAGAGAGCACATATCCGAGATACTCCACTGTATTGGAATGGAATTTGCATTTCTCCGCCTTGGCGTACAAGCCATTGGCACAGAGATGCTGGAAAACTTCACGGACGTGTTTGCGATGTGATTTCATGTCGTGGGAGTAAATCAGTATGTCGTCGAGGTAGACCACGACACAAACATTTAGCATGTCTGCAAAGATATTATTAACAAACCGCTGGAAGGCCGCTGGAGCGTTTGTGAGTCCGAACAGCATTACCAACCACTCAAAAGATCCATAGCGAGTCCGGAAGGCAGTCTTCCACTCGTCTCCCTCTGCAATACAGACCAAATGGTATGCATGACGGAGATCAATTTTCGTGTAAACCTTGGCACCAGAAGGAGCATCTAAGAGGTCGGAGGTACGGGGAAGTGGGTAGCGGTCTTTGCGTGTGATCTTGTTCAATCCTCGGAAATCAACGCAAAGTCGAAGGGAGCCGTCCTTTTTCTGGATGAACAACACCGGAGCTGCATGCAGAGATGTAGAGTGATGAATGAATCCAATGTTGAGGTGTTCGTCCAAGAAGTCACAGAGGGCCTGTTGTTCTGTGGGGGAGACGGAGTAGATCTTTCCGATCGGGGGTTCTGCACCTTCTTCCAGATCGATCTTCAAATCGTACGGCCAATGGGGAGCTAGGGTATCGGCCTTCTGCTTGCTGAAAATGTCTGCAAAATCGTGGTAATCCGAAGGAACACCGGAGAGGTCGATCTTCTTGTCAGAAGACAATACAGCGGAGGCAGAGGCGGAGTGAGCAGAGATGTTTTCAGTTGATCGAAGAGAAAGGGAGAACTGGACTGAGCCCTCCATCTTGCAGGCCCGGTAAAAGGCAGCTGCGTTGATGAATGAGATGTGTGGGGCTGGAAGTCTGGGAGGTCTGGGCGAGTCCGGAGTGGGCGAAGGAGGGTTGACAAGCAACGGGGAGTCCTTCAGAGGCATGGAGGTCGATATCAGGGTTGGCATCCCATCTGCAGGAGTTTGGAAGGTAATGCTGCTCGTAACCCAATCAATCAACGGATTGTAGTGGGTGAGCCAGCAATGTCCGAGTACAAGGCTGCATTGAGGATCCAACGAGGTTACGTAGAATACGTCGGAGGTGGAAATGCCAGATGGAAAAGTGATCGTGAGGTCTACGGTGGAGGTAATGATGGAGTTGGAGGATCCGTCGAACAGACGGAGATTAATCGGAGGGACGGAGTAGGTGGAAATATTATGATTTTCTACAAATTTAGTATCTATAAAACAGTGAGTAGAACCGGAATCAATGAGAACGGAAACTTCAGAGACATTATATACAGGCAATGAAACATACGGACGGAGAGAATTAGGATCGGAAAGAGCGGACGCATTGAGATGTAACTCCGTAAGAGCATAGTCCAGATCAACGCGACTCCCAGCCTGTGTGGACGCTCGAGAGTTGCGCTCTATTTTTTCACCTCCAAGGAAGCAGAGGTCAAGGCTGGCGTGTCCGGAGTTACAGATGCAGCACGGGCCTTCAACGCCCTAGAGGTTGACTTCGGGCATTCCTTGGTGGAATGACCACTCTCACCGCAGAAAAGACAATGATTTAAATGGATTCGGCGCTGACGCTCCTCAGGAAGGAGTTTACCGTCTTTGCTGAGCTTGGAAGAAATTGTAGAAGGGGTGGAAGTGTTACCCTTCTTGCCAGAGTTGTTATTGTTTCCTCCCCCAGAAGAACTGGAGTTGGAAGACAATGGGGAGCCTTTGGACTTGTCATCCTTAGGCTTGGAAGAGGAAGAAGTCAGAGCAGGGGTTGCTGGAGGTCGATCCAGAGGCCTTAGAAGCGCGAGAAATTTCTTCCTTTTGCTCTCAGTACCTCTGGTCGATTTGTTGCACGAGAGTGCGCATGTCGTGGATGGAGGAGGGTTTGCCATGGCGGGCGATTTCATCCTTAATACGATCCGGAAGTCCGTTGTAGAAACTCCGGCGGAGTGCACCAGGTCCCCACTCGTGGACTTGGTTCGTGAGACAGTTCCACTCAACAATGTACTTGGAGATTCGCTGAGTGTCCTTCATTCGCAGTTGCTCGAGCTGAGCTTCTGCTTTGGCGACGGGGTCGTGAGGTCCGAAATTGGACTGGAGTTCATAAAGGAACGACTGCCAGTCGTCCATCCACAAAGGGCAGTTGGCCGGAGCTAAATCTCCGAGCAAATCCAGCTCGAAGTAGTCCAGCGCCATACCCTTGAGGTAGGACTGGGAGAAGGTTACTTTCTGACAATCCTTCTTGAAAGACTTAGGATTTTCCTGGAAGTTGATTTCACATTGGACGATGAAGGGGCGGAGCTTCTTCGGGTCAGACCCGTCAAAGGTGTCCAGTTCATGGACTTTGGTCTTGGTGTCGTCGGAAGATTCCTTACGACGGAGTGCTTGCCGGGTCATGTCTCGGATTGCGTCGGTGAGTTGGTTAAACGGCTCGAAAGCCAGGGGAATGTTGTTGGGAGGTTCATCGTCATTATCGCCCCGGAGGAGATGATCGTCGTCATCGTCGTCATCTCCATCATCATCGGGGTTGTCAGGGTCATCTCCACCGTCACCACCACCACCTCCGATTCCACCATGTCCTGTTGCTTCGATTCTGGGTTGGTGTCCGGGAAGCGGAGTGTCGGGACGACGACGATCTCAGAAGAGACCGAATTCATCATTGTCTGGAATGATGGTAAAATGGTGTTCATCGACGGTGTTCTTGGGGAGCGGAGTGAGGGGAGATAGGGGACGCCACCTCTGAGAGATGGAGGGTGGTGGCGCGCGTTGGGTCAGACTGATAAATTCGCCTGGCATGGTGCGAGAGGCACCAAAGGCGCTCTGCAGGATACCAGCGCGAGATGTGCGCATACACGAAGACATAGGAATGGGTAGAGTCGGGAGACTTGACAAGAGTCAGTTTGAATATACTGTCAAGTCCGGGTCCTCCGGATCAAAGTCCGACAGAGGTCTGGGGGGAAAGGGGAACGAAGCGCGAGTGTTTGTCGAGTGAAGTCGACTGGAGGTCCGGAGATTGGAGATACGGAGGGGGTGAGGACGTCGGCACAGGACTTATGTGTCACGCCCTTGTCAAGCCCTTGTCCTCGTATTTAGGATGGAATGGAGATGAGAGAGAATAGAGGAAGTCAGACTTGGAACTGGAGGTGACTTATTTAATATTCAAACTGAGGTATCTACGAATGAAGTACAGGGTTTATATACTAAGTGTCCGGTAGAACTCCAGACCGGAGATTGGTAAGTAAGAGGGTTAAGCGAAGGCGATGTACACAGTGATGAATAAGACGGAATACAGAGAAGAACGGAAACCGAGAAATCTGACTAAGAGAATAATATAGACTTACGAATATGAACTAGAACAAAAGGAGATGAATATAAAAGTAAACATCCAGAGTGCCAACTCCGAAATAGTCCGGACCCAAGGACTGATGCAATGTCCGGAACTCCGGAGATGTCCGGAGATGGATTTCATGAAAATTTGGGATGTGACAGGATGCCTTTCTGCGCAGTTATCAAAACCTCAATCAGAACCAGGAAAGCAATGTGTCATACTTGAACCATCTATCATGAGCTTCCAGTTTTTGTGATAAATCCATATAAGTCCTTAGTAATGAATCAAATTTATAAAATAATAATAATATAAAAGAAGTTTTATATGAGCTCATAAGCTCCTTGTAATAGTAGGTCATCTGAACCATGAGTGTTGGAAAGTCAATGAGAAGAAAGATCACACAACTTGGCAGATATGTGTAGGATTTATCACTTAGATAGACTTTAGATCACCCTTATAATGGTAGGTCATCTGGAAAATATGTGCCTAATAGTTTGCAGATATACACATCACA
>JBBPUH010000393.1:0-12384 GCA_038094555.1 Boletus aff. phaeocephalus
TGGAGGGGAGCTAGATGGGATACTAAGCTATGTCTCCATGAGATATGGTCTGATTCTGGCCACAGGCTGGCTGGGGATTCTCATACTACACTCATGACTCCATGCACATTCATCTTTGTGCAGGTCACTGTTTCCAGTAGTCCTGTTACTGTTGGCCATGGCCTACAACCCCCTCGCTTGCTGCTACCCACTGCTGCCTATTGCTCTTGCAGCCCACACCCTCCTTGCATCGTGCTCACTATATCCAATGTTGCCACCTTTTTCCTCCCTTCCTCACTGCTGTTGCTGTTGCTCACACTCTTTTCATGGCCATACCTGACGTCTGGAATATCTGTGTCCTGCTCTGGGTAAGTCCACTTCCTTCCCTTCATCCTTCCCATTTGAGCTAATTAAAATGGTATTTAAGACTATTGCAAAGATGGTATCGAAGAGAAGAATGGGAAATCCATTGAAGAGTACCACAACAACGCTCTCTCTGCCCTCCTGCCATCCTTGTCTGCCCTTGTCTGTTCTCTTTACAATGGAAAAGATATTGTATCATTCACATGAAGAGAAGGGGGTATTTGTTGAGGAATGCCCCAATGCTGTGCTCTTCTATCAGTTCCCTAGTCCCATTGTATTGCTGTTTGTGTGAAGACAAGAATAGGAAGTCACTCTCAACAGTTCTTATTCCTGTTGTTCTCTCACATCCTCCATGTTCATCTAGCCTTCCTCTACATTTGTGTCACCTCACCTCACCTTCCCCCATCTTCTCTTCATATCTACTCTTACCTGTACTCTCCTTCCATTTGTACCATGTCAATACATTTGTCAGAAGGGTTGCATATTTGCCCCATTGAATTCAAGGATTTGCTGAGCCAAGTTCTCCATTGTATCTTTGAGATCACCTCTATTTGCTGCTGGTGACCTGGGCATGTTAGTGGTATTGGCACTGCTGTTGTTATTCCCCATAGGTGTGCTGCTGCTACTAGCATGGCTTCTGGTTACTCCTCTCGCTGCTGATTCAACAGGTGGTGTAGTATGATTACCAGCTGTTGTGGCACTGCTGGAAGCCATTCCTGCATCTCTGCTGGTTGATGGTTCCATTGGTTCTGATCAGCTAGATGTGGTACTAGTTGCAGGTTTGGGAGAGTTATTATTGCAAGTCTCATCAAGGCCTGCTATCATATCAAATTAGATTATAGGATGAAACAACAGAGTTGTGAACCTTTGTCATGTGACTCATTGTCACTGTCTTGTATGGTTGCTGCACTTTTGCATTTCTTATGATGATCAGTATTATTAGATGTCAAAGCACGCTTTTTTCCTTTGTTGGAGTGGGTATGATGTGTAGGTTCTTTGATCCTCCCATCCTCAATCTGTTTATTCCTCTCTTGTCTAAGATTCTCATACTCAGCCTCTGTTATCTCTCTCCAATGAGTAATACCCAGCTCCCACTTGTGAAATAACATCTCAAGCTCTGCACGTGAGCTTGAGGCAACACTAAGGTTTGCAAAAGGAACTGTGGAGGGCCAATCTTCAACAACCACATGGTAGCGAGATATGACATTCCAGAAATAATAAGGCCACTATATGCTGGCTTTGGGGTCCTTAGTAATATCACCTGAAAAAGTAGTCAGGAATGCAAGTCCAAAGTACTGTACATCACACATATGTAGTTTGTCATTCATGAGCTTGCGAATGTCGCCATGAAGTTGTGATAGACTTTGTTTGTAGTTTTTAGCTGCACCTGTGGAATAGATTAAATGTTGAGTATGTTGAGCAAGATGTTCAAGTGCTAGCAAACACATAAAGTGAATACTCTTACTGGTTAAACCCTGAATGGCAAAACCTTCCATCTTGCTGATGAGCTCATGTGATTTCATTCCAACAATGGATCCCATGAATTTGGAAACTCCATCAGTAGCAAAGGCAACTCCACGAAGAGGAAGGTCAGTTGTCCCATGTGAAGCATAGACAATGGCTTTGACCTTGGTGCAATATCTGAGATTGTTGAGCTAAAACATAAGTGGAATAAATTAGATGATGAAACAGTATGGCAAGACTGTCTAGGTATCTCAACCTCAATTGACCTTAGCATGTTCGTCACATCGTTGATCTTCACCTGTGCTGTAAGATGCTGGCCAGTGGCCTTCCTTGCCTTGAATGCACTGTATTCCTTGATAAGGTTCTTCTTGTCCTCAATGGTGAGTGAGTGATACTCATCCCTGTTGTTCTTGACAAGATCAGGTAGGACATCACACTTAGAAGATCCTGTTTTTTTGTAGTACATTGATAGTTAGAAAGTACATTGAGTTGCACTCCAAAAAATAATATATATCATTCTCCGCATTATTAGATTCATTGGCACAATCAATAGAACACTTCTTCCAACAGAACACATTCCATGCATTTAATTTTGTCTGCTTACCTTTGAACTTGGCATGGCTGAGGTAAAGCTCGCATTGAACATGTCAGATGCTTTAGCCATGCTTGGTGGCAATTGTGGCAGTCATTTTGTCAACCTTCTTCCATGCTTCACTAAGGTCTGAATGGAATCATCTAGACTTTTCTTGCCTGTCAAGTACCAAAAGACAGCAGGCCTCATGGCTGAGAGTGATTTTGGCCCATTGGTGACTGGGTGGTTGGATGCATGAATTCTTAGTCTTGTTGACATAGAATGTCTGAGATACCCAGGGCATGGTGAGAAATGGCACAACACTTAGATGCCACACACCATGGTATTTATCTGTCCATGGAGACCTGGAGTGGTGAGCAAATATATTGGGTTCAAACTATCAGTAGATCAGATATTCTACAAGAAAAATATAATGAAAAAAAAATAGAGTGCGCATGCCAACAGCATGCCAATGACAACATGGACAACTGTATTGAAGAATGGAGATCACAGGCCCTGCAATACTGGTGAGTCATGAAATCAGGCTCAAGATGCATTAATGCTTACCTGAGTTGTAGTGATAGTAGAATGACCCTTGACATCGGTGAGGAGGGTCTTTGTCAACCTTGCCAATTGCTCATATGTCAGATTCCATGGAGCAGATCTCAATTTTGCTTCCCAACATCCACTACAATGACTTGAAATGAGAGTGTATAAGTGTGGTAGAACTATATCCCTGAGGCCAAAGTGATCTAGTATGGCATCAGTGTTTGGACTGAAACTAATGAGCAGAAGACTGGTGACTGGCATATTGGTGGTAGTAGCTGGATTGGGAATACATTCAGTAGAATCTTGACCTGCAAAGAGCAGAAATGCCTCTGCAGGCCACCATTGACAGCACTGTTACATCTGATTCGCATCCAGAGCAGTTGTCAGCTCAGAAAGGCTAGTGCCAGGATCAAATTGAATGTGCAAAGGGGATGGGCTCAACAGAGCCAGCAAACGCTCAGGGTTATGGAGCAATATGTCCTCCTCAGATGCTGTACAGTGTGAAAAAAAAAATTGAGGTAATGCTGTATGATTTACCATTAGCAGTTCACTTTGAAGGAAGAACCAATTCAATTTTGCACTGTCCAGGAAAGCAGTGCAAGTGAGGAAAGGCAAAATCTCAATGAAAGGCTTGGACTGAAGTCTGGACATGTCTTACAGTTTCCACGTTGATGCACCCATTGTGGAGGAGCTCATGAGAGGTTGCATAGACATCAATGTCGAGTTTATCAGCAGTAACATTGGGAGGCAGTTCAATACCTGGACACCTGATGAGGAGAGAGACACCACCATCAAGACAGTCCAGTAAGGTAATCTAGGAAAACATCAGAGGCTTGAGTACATAACATAGGGAATGCTAAACATACCTTGTCAAATAAATCATTGCTGGCTTGACCAGCCAACAACATTCTACTAAGGCCTTCAGTTCATGGGTTGAAGAAAATATAGGAAGGATGGAGGCTGCCAGGGGTTCTTGTGTGATAGTGTGTGTCATCCTTGTATGCACCATATCTAAGAAGCAAGTAGATTGCTGCCTGCCATTTGTCATTGTCATAGCCCTCCATGAATGGGAAAGCAAGCAAAGAAGCTAGATGGGCAATGGTGAAGCTATCTTTGGCCAGTGTGTCTCCATTTTTTTTGACTTGCTGAGCTTGGGCATGAGTGATCACCATGCTGGTTTGCGAGAGAAAGAGGATAAGTCACGACCATATATACTCAAATTGAGGCAGACCTAGCTGAGTGGGGCTGTATGTGATTGATGGATTCGAGTTTGTTAGAGCCTCTGAGTCCACTGGCAGTCAATCATCGCACTCTAGTTGAGAGGAGTCCTGTAGGACAGTGCCAGTGTTATGGCATGTCTGGTTGGCCAAAATGGATTTGTGTGGATGTGCCAAGTTTTTGTGTAGCACACAAATCATAGCAATTGCCAATAATATCATGACAATGTATTTGCCTTCTGAGCTGCAATGGGTTGACATCACAAAAACAGATAGCAATCAGTTTACTGTGTACTACTCCCATTGATTCATCGACTTGAATGTATTAATGATTACATAGACTTAAGATAAATCTAGAATCTCTTGATATCTTCACAACCCTTCTAAGGGACATACTGCACCAGGAGCTTCCATGTTCAGGTTTAAGTTGCAATTTACTTCACTTCATTGATCTTCATGTCACTCGAAAGATAATAATAAACAGTGTATTCAACTAGTTCTGCTATAGCATACAAGGCTAGTCAACGATATCATACACAAAGTCTGCCATCGACTGAAGTCCCTCCATATTCTCTTCTGCTTCCACAAGATCACTGTCACCAGGATTGTTGATATAAAGTGCAAATAAGTCATCTATGTTGTGAGTAGGGCCTGCTGTCCCAGTGGATCAGAACTCAAATGAGCCATGAAAAGAAAGAAAGAGCTGATGAGCAAAAGAATCCTTCTGTTGTTGCTGTTCCTCATCTGAACTCCTACATGCTTCTCCATCATTGTGCACATGGGCTTCCACATCAGTGCTTGACTCAGATATGACCTGTCAAGTCCGGGTCCTCTGGATCAAAGTCCGACGGAGGTTCAGGGAGAAAGGGGAATGAAGTGCGAGTGTTGTCGAGCGAAGTCGACCGGAGGTCCGGAGATCAGAGATACGGAGGGGGTGAGGACGTCGGCGCAGGACTTATGTGTCGTGCCCTTGTCAAGCCCTTGTCCTCGTATTTAGACAGAACGGAGATGAGAGAGAATAGAGGAAGTCAGACTCAGAACTGGAGGTGACTTATTTAATATTCAAACTGAGGTATCTACAAAAGAAGTACAGGGTTTATATACTAAGTGTCTGGTAGAACTCCGGACCGGAGATTGGTAAGTAAGAGGGTTAAGCGAAGGTGATGTACACAGTGATGAATAAGATGGAAGTTGGAGAAGAACGGAAACCAAGAAATATTACTAAGAGGATAATACAGACTTACGAATGTGAACTAGAACAAAAGGAGATGAATATAAAAAGTAAATGTCTGGAGTGCCAACTCCGAAATAGTCCGGACCCAAGGACTGACGCGACGTCCGGAACTCCGGAGATGTCCAGAGATGGACTTCACGAAAATCTGGGATGTGACAGTATCCCCCTCTTAGGGCCAAGCCCTCAAGGCCCAAGCACGCTAAGTGGAAATAGCCCCTGAGTGGACCCTAGTGTGGAACTCCATGTGGAACCTCGCTTTGTCCGTGCACATGACTCCATTGATCAACAGATCAATTCGAACTCCGAAATCTGGCCGGTATAAGAACAGGCGTGCCCTCTGTTGGACTTAGAAAATTTTCATCATCATGTCCAGTTCCTTCGAGAATATCTGCAATTGGCCGGATGCTCAGCTCGCCGAGTGTGAAGATGACAACAACGCGCTTTGGGACGCCAAGGCTTTGGAGTGCCGGAGACGTGCAAAGCTCTGCAAGGAGGAAGAGGAGCGAAAAAGGCGCGAGGCAGAGGAGGAGGCGCATTGAAAGGCAGAGGAGGAGGCGCGTCACATCTCAGCAGAGGCGGAGGCTCGCCGGAGGGTAAGTCCGGTCTTCCGGATTTATCATCGTACTAATAATTCTTCTAGGCCTTAGAAATCCAGGCGCAACAACGCATTGACAAGGGCAAGGGGAAGATGCCCCCCAAGTGCCGGAGGTGCGTGGCCCGGGGCCTCGAGTGTTCACTCGGCCCCAGCAAGTCGACTTCTTGCGCGGAGTGTCGTGAGGCAAAGGTGAAGTGCGATCGTCCGGTTGCTCCTCTCCCGGAGAAGCGGAGGAGGCAGACGGACAACGAAGAGGGTCCGTCGAAGAAGAAGAAGAAGAAGACGACGGCGATGATCGAGGAGTCGGAGGAAGAGCTGGAGAAGGAGTCGGTTGATCGGGAGGGGATTGCCTGGAGTGCCCTCAAGATGTTCGAGGATCTCTGGGAGGCGGTTAGGGCGCAGGGTAGGCGCCTTGACCACCAAAACCTTCTCCTTGAGCGCCTCGTGGAGCTCAAGTTGGAGGAGGTGTACGGAGAAGAATTGGATAAGGCATCGGAAGGGTCGGAGGACGAAGAGGAGGTGGAGGAAGGCGAGACGGAGGAAGTGGGCAAGGAGCTGGAGGGATTGGCCATGGAGGCCATGGAGGCAGCAGAGGTGGCAGAGTTGGCAAAGTGAACGGAGAATGGTAGAATACAATAGTAACAAAACTTGGAATGCGAATGAAGTGTCAGAGTCAAACAGAAGACAGAGTGAAGGGAAAAAGAAGGAAAATGAAACTTATGATTGGAGTGGACCAGGCTTGTCCGGGTACTTCCGGTGGAAGTCCGTTACAAGTTCCGTTGCGTGTCCTAACTCCGTCACTAATAACCAGGATGTCTCGTCGTCAGTTCCTTCATACCCTAACCATCGTACCAAGTACAAGAGTTGGCAGTGACGCCTTCTCCGATCGATCTTGGAGTCGAGTATCTCCTTGATCTCGTACTCAGGTTCGCCGTCAACCTCTACCGGAGGTGGTGGAGGTTGGACGCGGTCCGGAATGGTGTTCGGAATTGAGGGTTCCAACTGTGAGACATGGAAGACAGGGTGTACGGATTTCATTGATTCGGGGAGACGGAGTGTGAGGGAGTGAGTACCGGGTTTGGCGATGATGGTGAATGGACCCAGATACTTTTCAGATAGTTTCTTGGATGGTCTGGTGGACCGGAGGTATTTGGCTTTTAACATTACTTGATCTCCGACCTTGAAGTCCGGAGCTGGACTTCGTTTCTTATCTGCTGGTCCTTGGTAGCGTTTCTGCGCTTCCAGCATCTCAGACCGGAGGAACTCATGGAGTTCATCCAAGTCCGTGACGTAGGACTTAGCTGCGGAGGATGTGAGGTCGAGGTCGGAGTGGACGGAGAAGTTGGGGTGATAGCCTTTATTGGCGAAGAACGGGGATACTCCTGTAGTAGCACTAGGAGCGTTGTTGTAGGTGAACTCCACAAGAGGCAGGAGTTCGGACCAGTTGTCTTGTTGGTAGTTACAGTAGATTCGTAGATATTGTTCTAGAGTCTGATTAGCGCGTTCCGTTTGACCATCCCCCTCTGGATGATATCCGGAGGTGAAGTGGAGGCGCATCTCCAGAGCTTTACCTAAAGAACGGAAGAAATGGGATACAAACTCGGAGCCCCTGTCGGAGGTGACATGGGAGGGAACTCCGTGCTTGGAGAAGACGTGGATGAGGAATAACTTGGCGAGTTCGGCGGAAGTGATTGTATCGTGAGTCGGAATGAAGCTTGACTGTTTGGATAGTCAATCTACAACCACAAGGATGGCGGTATATCCTTCCGAAGGTGGAAGCTGTTCGATGAAATCCATGGAGATGGAATTCCAGGGTTTCTCTGGAACCAGAAGTTGCTTAAGAAGTCCATACGGACGATGATGAGGAGTCTTCGCGCAAGCACAGGCCGTACAAGAACTGACGTAGTTCTTGACGAAAGTCCTAATATTGGGCCAGGTGTATTCACGACGGATGAGCTCCAAAGTCCGGTTTTGACCAAAATGTCCGGCTGTAGGATGATCGTGGAAAGTCTGGAGTATACAGAGTTGGAGATTGTCAGCTTCTGGGACGTAAATGCGATTGTCCCATAGGAGGAATCCTTCGGAGTTAGTACTCCATCTTGGATCGGGTGACTCAGATTTAGATTGGAGGTGGATGGACACGACAGGATCGTTGGGGAGAGCAGATAGGATATTGGAGTGAAGTTGCTCGAGGTTGACTAAAGCTGAGGCCCGGAGTAATGGAACTTCTAAAAACATTGCCTGGAGGGACGACGCGAGCTGTTCCGGAGTGAAAATTGGCCTAAAATTGTTGGGGTTGACACGAGCGTAGTCCTTATCCCCCTCTTTGGGGTAGACGTCCCAATGTCTAGTCAAAGCGTCCGGTTTTGCTCCGAACTTACCAGGCCGGTACTGAACAACCAAATTGAATTGGTTGAGGTATTCGGACCACCGGGCTTGGCAGCATGTCAGGAGCTTGGAGGTAGAAAAATATTCTAGATTTTTGTGGTCCGTGATAACGTCTATGGGGAGTCCGGAGCCTTTCAGGTAGTGACGCCAGGACTTGAATGCCTCGAAAATTGCCAGTAACTCCTTGTCATGAGTGTCATAGTTCAATTCTGCGCCGGTCAAGGTCCGGGAGAAGAACGCGACAGGATGGAGTTCATTGTCGTCCAGAGTTGTGATGGAGAGAATTCCGGCAACAGCGTAGTCAGAGGCGTCAGTTTCGATGGTAATGGGGACATCCGGAATCCAGTGAACAAGCACCGGAGCGGATGTGAAAGCGTCCTTGAGGCGTTGGAAGGATTTCCGACAAGCGTCAGAGAAATTCCAGGGGACTTCTTTCTGAGTGAGACGCGTGAGCGGAACCACGATATCCGAATAACCTTGGATGAAGCGACGGTAAAAGTTGGCGAACCTGAGGAAGGACTGAATGTCCTTGACTTTCCTGGGTTCAGGCCAGTCCATGATGGTTTTGATCTTGTCGGAGGCCATGGAGAGGCCGGAGGGAGAGAGCACATATCCGAGATACTCCACTGTATCGGAATGGAATTCGCATTTCTCCGCCTTGGCATACAAGCCATTGGCACGGAGACGCCGGAATACTTCACAGACGTGTTTGCGATGCGATTCCATGTCGTGGGAGTAGATCAGAATGTCGTTGAGGTAGACCACGACACAAGCATCTAGCATGTCTGCAAAGATATTATTAACGAACCACTAGAAGGCCGCCGGAGCATTTGTAAGTCCGAACGGCATAACCAACCACTCAAAAGATCCGTAACGAGTCCGGAAGGCGGTCTTCCACTCATCTCCCTCCGCAATACAGACCAAATGGTATGCATGGCGGAGATCGATCTTCGTGTAAACCTTGGCACCGGAAGGGGCATCTAAGAGGTCGGAGGTACAGGGAAGTGGGTAGCAGTCTTTGCGTGTGATCTTGTTCAAACCTCAGAAATCGACACAAAGTCGAAGGGAGCCATCCTTTTTCCGGACAAACAACACCGGAGCTGCATGCAGAGACATAGAGTGACGGATAAAACCGATGTTGAGGTGTTCGTCCAAGAAGTCGCAGAGGGCCTGTTGTTCTGTGGGGGAGACGGAGTAGATCTTTCCGATCGGGGGTTCTGCACCTTCTTCCAGGTCGATCTTCAAGTCATAGGGCCTGTGAGGGGCTAGGGTGTCGGCTTTTTGCTTGCTGAAAATGTCCGCAAAATCATGGTAATCCGAAGGAACACCGGAGAGGTCGATCTTCTCGTCAGAAGATGATGCAGCGGAGGCAGAGGCGGAGCGAGCGGAGATGTTTTCAGTTGATCGAAGAGAGAGGGAGAACTGGACTGAGTCCTCCATCTTGCAGGCTCAATAGAAAGCTGCTGCATTGACAAAGGAGATGTGAGGAGCTGGAAGTCCGGGAGGTCTGGGCAAGTCCGGAGTGGGCAAAGGAGTGTCGATGAGCGACGGAGAGTCCTTCGGAGGAGCGGAGGTCGATATCGGGGTTGGCATCCCGTCTGCAGGAGTCCAGAAGGTAATGCTGCTCGTAACCCAATCAATCAACGGATTGTAGCAGGTGAGCCAGCAATGTCCGAGTACAAGGCTGCATTGAGGATCCAACGAGGTTACATAGTATACGTCGGAGGTGGAGATGCCAGATGGGAAGGTGATCATTAAGTCTACAGTGGAGGTGATGATGGAGGTTGAGGATCCATCAAAGAGACAGAGATTAAGCGGAGGAACGGAGTAGGTGGAAATATTTTGATTTTCTACAAATTTAGCATCTATGAAACAATGAGTAGAGCCGGAGTCAACAAGAACAGGAACATCTGAGACATTATGTACAGGCAGAGAAACAAACGGACGAAGAGAATTAGGATCGGAAAGAGCGGATGCATTGAGACGTAACTCCGTTAGAGCACAGTCCGGATCAACGTGACTCCCAGCCTGTGCGGACGCTCGAGAGTCGCGCTCTATTTTTTTGCCTCCGAGGAAGCGGAGGTCGAAGCCAGCGCGTCTGGAGTAACTGACGCAGCGCGAGCCTTCGACGCTCTAGAGGTGGACTTCGGGCATTCCTTGGCGGAATGACCACTCTCACCGCAAAAAAGACACAAGTTCAAACGAATATGGCGCTGACGCTCCTCAGGAAGGAGCTTACTGTCTTTGCCGAGTTTAGAAGAAATTGTAGAAGGGGTTGAAGAGTTACCCTTCTTGTTAGAACTATTATTATTTCCTCCCCTGGAAGAACCGGAGTTGGAAGCGGAGCTGGAGGACGAAGGGGAGCCTTTGGACTTGTCATCCTTAGGCTTAGAAGAGGGAGTCGGAGCAGAGCTCAACGACTTGTGAGAGGAGTGGGGGTTGCCGGAGGTCAATCCAGAGGCCTTTGAAGCGTGAGAAATTTCTTCCTTTCGCTCCCAGTACCTCTGGTCGATTTGTTGCGCGAGAGTGTGCATGTCGTGGATTGAGGTGGGTTTGCCGTGGTGGGCGATTTCATCCTTGATATGATCCGGAAGTCCATTATAGAAACTCCGGCGGAGTGCACCGGGTCCCCACTCGCGGACTTGGTTTGCGAGATGGTTCCACTCAATGATGTACTTGGAGATTCGCTGAGTGTCCTTCATTCGCAGTTGCTTGAGCTGAGCTTCTGCTTCGGCGACGGGGTTGTGAGGTCCAAAATTGGACTGGAGTTCGTAAAGGAACGACTGCCAGTCGTCCATCCACAAGGGGTGGTTGGCTGGAGCTAGATCTCCGAGCAAATCCGGCTTGAAGTAGTCCAGTACCATACCCTTGAGGTAGGACTGGGCAAAGGTTACTTTCTGACGATCCTTCTTGAAAGACTTAGGATTCGCCTGGAAGTTGATTTCACATTGGACAACGAAAGGGCGGAGCTTCTTCAGGTCAGACCCGTTGAAGGTGTCTGGTTCACGGACTTTGGTCTTGGTATTGTCGGAAGATTCCTTACGATGGAGTGCTTGCCGGGTCATGTCCCGGATTGCGTCTGCGAGTTGGTTAAACGGCTCGAAAGCCAGGGGAACGTTGTTGGGAGGTTCATCGTCATTATCGCCCTGGAGGAGACAATCGACATCATTGTCGACATCTCCATCGTCATCGGGGTCATCGGGGTCATCTCCACCATCACCACCACCACCTCTGATTCCACCATGTCCTGTTGCTTCGATTCTGGGTTGGTGTCCAGGAAGCGGAGTGTCGGGACAACGATGATCTCGGAAGAGACCGAATTCATCATTGTCCGGAATGACGGTAAAATGGTGTTCATCAATGGTGTTCTCGGGGAGCGGAGTGAGGGGAGATAGGGGACGCCACCTCTGGGAGATAGAGAGTGGTGGCGCACATTGGGTAAGGCTGATAAATTCGCCTGGGACAGTGTGAGAGGTGCCAAAGGCGCTCTGCAAGATTCCAGCGCGAGAGGTGCACATACGTGAAGACATAGGGTAGAGTCGGAAGCTTGACAAGTGTGAGTTTGAATATACTGTCAAGTCCGGGTCCTCTGGATCAAAGTCCGACGGAGGTCCGGGGGGAAAGGGGAACGAAGTGCAAGTGTTGTCGAGCGAAGTCGACTGGAGGTCTGGAGATCAGAGATACGGAGGGGGTGAGAACGTCGGCACAGGACTTATGTGTCGCCTCCTTGTCAAGCCCTTGTCCTCGTATTTAGACAGAACGGAGATGAGAGAGAATAGAGGAAGTCAGACTCAGAACTGGAGGTGACTTATTTAATATTCAAACTGAGGTATCTACAAAAGAAGTACAGGGTTTATATACTAAGTGTCCGGTAGAACTCCGGACTGGAGATTGGTAAGTAAGAGGGTTAAGCGAAGGCGATGTACACAGTGATGAATAAGACGAAAGTCGGAGAAGAATGGAAACCGAGAAATATTACTAAGAGGATAATACAGACTTACGAATGTGAACTAGAACAAAAGGA
>JBBPUH010000394.1:0-12347 GCA_038094555.1 Boletus aff. phaeocephalus
ACCTTTGTTCATTCAGCCCATTGTGGCTGATCTGTTTTCATTTGTTTTCCTCGAAGCGCAGATACTCCCTGGAGCGCCACAATGCAGTCCTTGGTTACTCATTGTGCACTCCAGGTTAGTACAACTCCGTTATCTCTCTTAATATTATCTTGGTTACTCATTGTGCACTCCAGAGTCATCCTGAGTTGATCCCCGTTATCTCTCTTAATATTATCTTGGTTACTCATTGTGCACTCCAGAGTCATCCTGAGTTGATCCAACAAGTGGCTAGTCCGCTTCCAACAAGCTTTTCGCTTTTATCAAATGCAAGGGGGCTATGTATTCCAATCAAACATTCTAGATGAGAGTTTACTCACAGCTATGTCTGGGCAGCAATTGTGGCAGTGCCCTAGACAGGCTGTGGTCATGTGACCACTGAAAACGCACATCAGGCTGTGCTACATGATTAGGTACACTAAGTCTAACTACTAAGTACTAATTACTATACTTATTACTCTTTTTCCTAATGCTAGTTTCTAAGTCAAGTTCAATGGTACCAAAAGTGTAATATCTCCAGAACAGCTTGGGCTATAAAGTTGAAATTTGGAGGGGAGCTAGGTGGGATACTAAGCTATGTCTCCATGAGATATGGTCTGATTCTGGCCACAGGCTGGCTGGGGATTCTCATACTACACTCATAACTCCTTGCACATTCATCTTTGTGCAGGTCACTACCACACTAAATAAGGATAACATTGCTTTCCCCAAAGTACACTAGGGAGCATATTAGCAAAGCACTAGAGGCTGGTACATAAGACAAATTGATAATGTCTACTGTTTGCATGATTACAGTTATTGTCATGTTATTTTGCTTGACATATCAAGTAGGCCATAGCCAGGCCTTTCTAGTATCCTCCAGTTTTCCACCTTCATATATCTCAATTTTCTTTTATCTTCTTAACCCCATTCCCACTGTCAGTCCACTGTACTACTTCCCCAATTTGGATTGAAGACAAGGTAATACATACATCCTATTCCTGCACACAGTATTATATACAGTAGTAAACCTATTGTATTGGTTTTACAAAGCAAATAAGCTATAATGTCTAAGACATATGATATGAGCACCATGTTGAAAGCCTTACCTTAGCCCAACACACCTCATCTGTCTCAACAAAACACCCCCATGCTGCCAAGACAACCAATCCTTCTTGAACAAGCCTATGCCCAATATTTGGAGAAAATAGTCCAATGGCAGGCATATTACCAACTCCTTAGTCCAATAGTTGGACCACCACCACAATTTACACCAACCTCACCAATCTGACCACCTCCAGTCTGATCACCTATTCACTCTCCCCATATGAATTAATATCTCATCCACATACCCTTTCCCACATTCTTCTTACCCTCTTCCCTCCATTCCCTCAGATGAATGAGATCTTGGAAAATCCATCACAGCAAAACCAATCAATGGGGACAAGACCAAATTTGTCCAATGGTATTACCAAATCACCTTATATATTTTAGGGTTTGATGATGAATCAATCCTGATCAACAGAAGATCATGATTGTTCTGTCATATATGAAGGAAGACAATGCTACAGGGAGATATGTGGACCTTTATATTACAAACAATCTTGGAGACATGGCACTGAGACTTTCAAAAAATTCAAAAAGATCTCAAATAAATGTTCTAATCAGTGACTTGTTGTTACCAAGGAGAACAAGATCTTTTGACAATTCATCAAGGAAAAGGAACAGTGGAGGATTTTTTCATCAGAAGCAATTATAACCCTTATCACATGCTTGCCACTCTGGCAAACAACACAATAGTCTATTTAGCTGGTGTTGGACCTGTAATCTTCCATCCAGTAATAAAAGGAAGGGTGGCTAAAGCAGTTGAGTTTTCTCAAGTTCTACATGTTCCTGACCTTAGAAATAATCTCCTGTCTGTCCTGTATCTGACTTATCCTTCTGGTTTCATTGTCCATATTAATAATATCTATATGGTCTTTTTACAGCACTTTGGGTCTCATTTGTTCATTGCTACCATCATTGGCAATAATGCTGCATTCTTGGATGGCAGTACTGAATCTGTAGAGCAGTAGGTTCTTCCTGGAACATCCTTGCCACTCAACTGGGCTCTCTGGCATTACAGATTTGCCCATTACAATCTTGCAGGTGTTAAATATTTGGTCATTGGAATGTAACTGGATGCAAAGACTGCACCAGACCCAATCTGTGAACCATGCTTCTGGCAAGATGCATGCTGATCCCTTTACATTGTTGATCTCAGTGTCCTGTTATACCCTGGAGGTTGTCCACAGTGATGTCCATTAGGTGGTTCATTTCTTTTTCTCTGACTTTTGCTATTGGGTTACTTTCATAATGATTACTCCAGATACTGCTTTCTGCTGCCTCTCAATTGCAAATTGAATGTCTTTGATGCATTTAAGACATCCAAGGCATGTGCTGAGAACCTGTTAGAGTATAGGATCAAAACACTCTGAAGTGACAAGGGGAGTGAGTACATCAGCAATGCTTTTGCAGACTTTACCACCCAGTGTGGCATTACACACCAGCATACTGTCAAGACTTATCCTTAGTAGAATGGTGTTGTAGAGAGAGCTAACAGGTTGCTCAATGAGCATGTCACTGCTATGCTGAATGAATTTGGCCTATCTCTAGCTTTCTGGGAAGAGCCATTAGCTGTACTTGCGCATGTGTGGAATCAATGCTCCACTATTGCAGTGGACAATGCCACCTCTTATGAGTGATGGCATGACACAAAGCCAGGATCCACAGGTACCAGTTTGGAGAAGATTTACCTGTTCAGCAAGTTCCTACTCCTGCTCCACCTCAGACTCCTGGTCCTTTACCTTCAACTTCACCAGTCACTCCACCACAAGCTCTCCCCCAGCCAGTTCCTCATACTCCAATTGAAATTGGTGCTCACCTCCCTCAGAAACATAGGAATCACCCTAGGAGATGGTGGACACTTATTCCAACCTAGCTATAGGATGGCATGGATGATGACAAAGATGAAGATGCTGATCTTGCCCTATCAGCCAGTGAAGTGCTTCCTAGGACATATACTGAAGCCATGCATCAAGATGATGCTGCTGACTGAAATTAGCCTGCACTTGAGAAGTTAGCTTCCCAGAGTTGCAATAGAACATGAATTATTGTGTCAAGACCCAAGGACTATCTAGTAATTGTTTCTAGATGGGTATTTGCAAAGAAATATCATGCTGATGGATCCTTTGAGCAGTATAAGGGATACCTTGTTGCTCAAGGCTTCAACCAGCTTCCAGGATTCAGGTATCTTGAGATCTTTGCTTCTACAATATGCTTGCCAACTCATTACATCATTCTTGCACTTGTAACAATTCATGACATGCATCTCTTGTCTGTTGACATCTCCCATGCTTATCTCAATGGAAAAATCAACTGTATGGCCCATATGGAGCAATCTGAAGGCCTTGCAGAAGGTAATCCAAGGGAAATTGTTTGCCTGTTTAAGAAAGTGGTCTATGATATCAAACAAGGTGGAAGTTGCTGTAATTGCAAAATCAGGTTTGTTTGCTTAGAAATTTCTAATCATTTATTATGAATGTCCAAATACACATTTGTTCCATGCACTACTTTTGTGAGTAGGAGTGCAACTTTTCTGACTAGGAGCATAGTACTATCTAATCTTAGATTGCAATGCCAGTAGATTACATGAAATGCAATCAAATCATTGTAAATCAGGAATTTTACAGATTCTTATCATGACACTGGCTGTATCCTAGCTGTTTTACTGTAATTTAGACAATAGCATAGGTATGGATTGGGATTTTCATACTTGTGATGACAACAACCAAGTATGGTTCACATAAAGTATGCTGTTTGTGCTACATATGAGCAAAAATTGCTATTTTGCTCATCAAACTGCATGTGCAAGCCAAAGTTGATATCTCTGTTCTCCAGGCTTGTCTCTTACCAATGCAACACTATCATTCAGGCACCAATCCCCCATGCCTTCCACCAGAGCAATGACTTGCAAGCAATATTATATGGTGTGACTGCCCCACTATATGTGAAGGTGTGCTGACAGGGATTACTGTGGCTGGTAGAGCTCAAGGTAGAGAAGATCTACAGGAAGGATGATAAGAAGAATAAAAAAGAGGATGAAAAGGAATTGAAAAGTGATGAGGTGGAGAAGGGTGAGACAGAGGAGGCCAGCAAGGAGAACCCAAATGAACCAGGCCTACACCAGTTCCAGCCACAATTTTGAAATTCTGGCTTCCCTATCATCACTAGCATGTTTTCTGAGCTACAAAGTCAGCAAGGGCATTGGCATATTAAGCCCAATTCTCCCTATCATTCTCTGCAATTGAACTACAAACAAATGTGAGACCAGCTGCTTGCCAGTCTTTTGACAGCAACCAGTAGTTGGCACTACCCTCTGTTGGTAAAGGCCAAACATGAGCTTATTACAGTTGCTCCATTCTCTCCAAGCAGACCAATCTGCAAAGAATTTTTGTCAACAATACATTGCAATCAAGGTCAAATTCATGCACCCATATTATTTAGGTCCTCTTCTGACCATAGTTGATTTGAGCAGGACTAAGGACTGATTCCATTGATTCAGTAAAGTATTGATAAAAAAATGACAAGAATAGGTGATATGAAGGGCTCCCAGTCTGGGATAGGATCCATATTGTTACCAAGCTTTGTACTGGATGGGTATCAATGATGGAGAAGTTCATCAAAGAATGCAAGATGGAGTTTGTCTCTACAGATTATAGCATATCTTGCATGCCAATGAAAGTGACTGGCAAGCCATCTGTATATTGATGTGAACCACAGGCACTGTATGATGTTGTCAAGTAAGCAAAGAGCAAACTTGCACTTTGAAAGGATCCAGATTACAACATTACCATTAAACAAGTGATAAATGGGGAATGTCTTTTTCTTGGCATCTCCTGCAGATGAGTACCTCTGGTTGTCCAGTCAACCTGACTATTTCAAACTGCCTCCAAAGCTCAGAAACCATCTCATTACAGGTAGCCTATGATATGTTGCCCCTAAAAGTGCCAGAATCCATTTGAAACTGTCCAAAAAAAGTCAGCAAACTGTTAGTTTTTGGTGATTTCACACCTTTGCCAAGACTTATTTTGAGTTCTAATGGTTTCCATATTGTTCTTCATGGTCACTTTACTTATCTACCACTTTTCAACTCTTCTTTAGCTTGTTGTTGTGTCTCTGCCCATGCAGAGCTTTACCTTTGTTCATTCAGCACATTGTGGCTGATTTGTTTTCATTTGTTTTCCTTGAAGTGCAAATACTCCCTGGAGCACCACAATATAGTCCTTGGTCACTTATTGTGGACTCCAGGTCAGTACAACTCTGTTATCTCTCTTAATATAATCTTGGTTACTTATTGTGAACTCTAGAGTCATCCTGAGTTGATCCAACAAGTGGCTAGTCTGCTTCCATCAAGCATTTCGCTTTTACAGATTATGAGCCTTGCACTCTAGCCATTACTGTACAAGATCAGCTCAGATCTGGGGCTCAATAACACCACCATTCAATTCCCCATCATCATTTCCCTCTATGGACCAATTTTCGTGTTGATCTGTTGTTGGAATCACAAGTTATACCATTGGAAAGCATCTTGGTATCATAGTGCCCTTTTTCACATTTTGAGCCTATCATAACTCAACAACCACTGCTCCAATACCCCTCATTCTTGATTCCACCATCATCAACATACTCCCAAGTGTCCTGTGGCACCTAGTCTCATCTGGAATTACCTCTGCTTTCACTCTCAACACCCTGATCTTCCTAGAGCCCCTCTTTCCAAACATTGCCCTATATCTCTTCATCCTTTTGATCAATCTCCATCATACCCCTACTAAGACTTGTTCTCTGTGATCTGCCCTACCCATGCATCGAACCCACACACTTGTTGTCACTGCTTCCAGTTTGCTATATATCTGTTCCTTCACCAAACACTTCTATCTTTGCCCATCATGTCTTCTAAACAGCATTCCCATCACATCAAAGCCCTAGATGGCACCAATTATACCACCTGGAGCAAGGAGATAAAGGCCCTGCTGTGTTCTAAGGCCCTTGGAGACTAGTTGACAACAAGGAAAAGCAGCCTACTACTGCTAGACCAGAGCAAGATGCCTGGGATGTGAAACAAGACAAAGCTACTGGTGAACTCATGCTCAACATTGCTCCAGAGCAAAGAGTGCACATCAGGGCCCATCAGGATGATCCAGTTGCCACTTGGACTGCTTTAGAGGGCTTCTATGTCCAGAAGAAGGCTGGAACTTGTTTTGTTGCATATGATAAGTTCTTTAGCATCAGAAAGCATCCTAAAGAGTCTCTGACTGCCCTCACTGCTCAAGTTGAGGATTCCATGGCCAGGATCAAAGAACTGTGCACCCCCACCTTCACAATGGCCAATCAATCGTTGACCTTGCTCTGATAGCTCTAGTTCCTTGCCAATATCCTCAGTTCTCTCTGCCACTGGCAATACTTGCATCTGTGATCCTAATTCTTTCTGCTCATTCTGTGAGAAGCCTGGCCATTGTCAGTGCAAGTGCTTTGCTCTAGCTCGTGCCAAAACTGCATACAAATCCTTGAAAGGCAAAGGAATGGTCAATCAAGTGCAAAAAGCTACTCTTGCATCTTCTACTGCCCCTGCTGTTGCCCCTGCTGCTGCCAATGTTGCCCAAGTTGCCCAGATCACTCAAAATACCTCAGAACATGCTGGAAATGCAAGTCTTCATTCCAGTGATCCATCTACTCCTTCCCAGCACTCTACTGACATTCCTTGGAATGCAGACTCCAGTGCCACTTCTCATATGACACCCCATCATCATTGGCTACACAATTATAACTTTTTTCGCATGCCTATCACTTTGGCAAACAACACCATAGTCTATTCAGCTAGTTTGGGTCTGTGGTGTTCTGTCCAGGAATAGAGGGAAAGATGGCTAGAGCAGTTGAGTTTTCTCGAGTTCTGTATGTCCCTAACCTCTGAAATAATCTCCTGTCTGTCCTGTACATTACCCGTCACTCTGGCCTTGTTATCAGTATCAATCATACCCATATGGTGTTCTCCCAGCACACTGGATGTCCCCTGTTCGTTGCAACCATTACTGGCAATAATGCTGCATTCTTGGATGGCAATACTGAGTCTGTTGAGCAGCAGGCTCACCCTGCAACATCCTTACCACTTGATTGGGCACTTTGGCATCACAGATTTGCCCATCACAATCTTACAGGAATTAAATCACTTTTGAAGCACAATCTGGTTACTGGAATACAGCTAGATGCCAAGACCACACCAGATCCTATCTGTGAACCATGCTTGGCTGGCAAGATGCATGCCAATCCCTTTCCTTCATCGACATCAGAGTCCTCTCATCCCCTGGAGCTTGTCCACAGTGATGTTTATCAAGTGTCCCATCCCTCATTCTCTGGATTTTGCTATTGGGTTACTTTTATCAATTATTATTCCAGATACCACTTTGTGCTGCCTGTCAAGCACAAATCAGATGTCTTTTATGCATTCAAGACCTTCAAAGCCTTTGCTGAGTACCAGTCTGAGCACAAGATCAAGACTCTTCGAGATGACAAGGGGGGTGAGTACATGAGCAATGCTTTTGCAGACTTTACCACCCAGTGTGGCATTATGAGGCAGCATACTGTCAGGGCTCGTCCTCAGCAAAACAGTGTTGCAGAGAGAGCCAATAGGCTGCTTGATGAGTGCATCATTGCTATATTGAACGAGTCTGGCTTGTCTCTAGCCTTCTGGGGGGAAGCATTAGCTGTGCTTGTATATGTCTGGAATAGATGCCCTACTGTTGCAGTGGACAATGCCACACCTTTTGAGCACTGGCATGGCACAACACCAAATGTGTCTCACCTTTGAGTCTGGGGATATACTGCCTATGTGTATGTTCAGAAGGATAAGCAACTGGGTTTTGGCTCTCATGCTGAGAAGTGTGTCTTTATTGGTTATCCTAATGGTTACAAGGCTTGGAAGTTCTACAATCCAATTACCAAGTGCATCATTATCCCAGAACGAACAGATTTTGATGAAAGGCACTTCTTGTCTCATCCTATGACTTCTGTGGTCCCATCTCCACTTCTGGATGCCTCTCATGACTCTGCTTACAGCCCTCTTGTTCTCCCTGATGGGGATGAGCCTGATGTTCCACAGATTCTAGTTCCTGGGGGGAGGTTGCCTGTTCAGCAAGTTCTTGGTCCTACTCCACCTCAAACTCCTGATTCTTCACCTTCAGCTTCACCAGTGACCCCACCACAAGCTCTGCCTCAGCCAGTTCTTAATACTCCAATTGGAATTGGTGCTTGACTGCCTCAGAGACATAGAAATCCACCTAGGAAGTGGTGGAAGCTTAGTCCAGCCTAGCTGAATGATGATATGGATGACGACGAAAATAAAAATATTAATCTCACCCTATCTGCCAATAAAGTACTCCCTAGGACTTATGCTGAAGCAATTCATCGACATGATGCTGCTGAATGGAAACAGGCTGCGCTTGAGGAGTTGGCTGCTCAGAGGAGCAATGGGATATGGATTCCAGTGTCCAGATCCAAGGAACGCCCAGTTAGTGGTTCTAGATCGGTATTTGCAAGGAAATATTATGCTAATGGGTCCTTTGAGCACTACAAGGGACGCCTTGTTGCTCAGGGCTTCAACCAGCATCCAGAATTCAAGTATCTTGAGATATTTGCCCCAACAGTGTGCTTGCCCACTCTTTATATCATTCTTGCCCTTGCTGCCATCTATGATATGTATCTCTGGTCTGTCGACATCTCCCATGCTTATCTCAATGGCAAAATTGACTGTGAAGTGTATATGGAGCAACCTAAAGGATTTGCTGAAGGGGATCCAAAGGATCTGGTTTGCTTGTTTAAAAAAGTGGTCTATGGCACGAAACAGGACGAAAATCGATGGAATTGCAAAATGCATACTGTTCTTGAGTCAATGGGCTTTACCTAGTCCTATGCTGATGCTGCAGTCTATATCTGCATCATGAATGATGTATGCATTATCCTCCTTGTTTTCATTGATGATATGACCTTTACATTGGAATCTATGGATGCCATCAAGCATGCTTTAGTAGATCTGGGCAAGCACTTCAAAGTTTGTGACTTAGGCCCTACAAGTGAGATCCTGGGGATCAAGATTGATAGAGATCACTCAAAGCATTCCTTTACCATCTCCCAATGGCAGTATTGTGTTGACATGCTTGATTGCTTTGGGATGATTGATTGTAGACCTGTTACCACTCCCATGGATCCAGGACTGTGTCTCTCTGCCTCAACCAAGCTCCACAAACTGCAAAAGAGTGCAGTTTCATGCAAATTGTGTCCTATATTGCTGCAATTGGATCCCTGCAGTATCTCTCTTGTACCACTCACCCAGACAATGTCCATTCTGTTGGGCAGCTTGCTTCCTTCACTTTGAATCCAGGAATCACTCATTGGAATGCTATCAAGCACTTATTTCGCTATATCAAGGGTACTCTCAACTATGGCATCACCTATTCCTCTGAATAATCCTTGACTCCAAAGCCCTTCTCTATGTTCTCTGATGTGAACCGTGGTGGTTGCAAGGATACTGGATGCTCTACAGGTGCCTATGTGATCAAGATAGGTACCAGTGCTGTTTCCTGGATGTCGAAGCGCCAGCCTATTGTTGCTTTGTCCACAACTGAAGCAGAGTATATATTGCTCCATGCGAGGCTGGCAAAGAGATAGTCTGGTTGTGCAGGCTAATGGAGGAAATTGGATTTCCTATCTCAATGCCATCTGTGTTAGCTTTGGTGATTTCGCACCTTTGCAATGCATGACTTATTTCTCTTTCTAATGGTGCCCATATTGTTCTCCATGGTCACTTTACTTATCTACTGCTTTTCAGCTCTTCTTTAGCTTATTGTGGTGTCTCTGCCCATGCAGAGCTTTGCCTTTGTTCATTCAGCCCATTGTGGCTGATCTGTTTTCATTTGTTTTCCTCAAAGCGCAGATACTCCCTGGAGCGCCACAATACAGTCCTTGGTTACTCATTGTGGACTCCAGGTTAGTACAACACTGTTATCTCTCTTAATATTATCTTGGTTACTCATTGTGGACTCCAGAGTCATCCTGAGTTGATCCAACAAGTGGCTAGTCCGCTTCCAACAAGCCTTTTGCTTTTATCAATCTGTGCTCCATATTGACAATCAATCTGCAATCCAGGTAGCCAAGCATCCAGAGCATCATGGACACACGAAGCAGCTGGATATGCACTGGTTCTGGTTGTGAGATGTGGTGGACAAAGGTATCATCTCCCCCAGATTTGTGTCAACTTTAGATATGCCTGCAAATCTATTGACCAAGGCCTTGCCTCAAGTCAAGGTGCAGCACTTTTGTAAAATGATGGGACTTGGCTGAGTAGGGGGGAGTTGATTGATTGGCAGAGTTGCACAATCAGGAGGAAGTGTTAGTTTTTGGTGATTTTGCACCTTTGCCATGATCTATTTCGAGTTCTAATAGTTTCAATATTGTTCTCCATGATCACTTTACTTATCTACTGCTTTTCAGCTCTTCTTTAGCTTATTGTGGTGTCTCTGCCCATGCAGAGTCTTACCTTTGTTCATTCAGCCCATTGTGGCTGATCTGTTTTCATTTGTTTTCCTCAAAGCGCAGATACTCCCTGGAGCGCCACAATGCAGTCCTTGGTTACTCATTGTGGACTCCAGGTTAGTACAACACTGTTATCTCTCTCAATATTATCTTGGTTACTCATTGTGGACTCCAGAGTCATCCTGAGTTGATCCAACAAGTGGCTAGTCCGCTTCCAACAAGCTTTTCGCTTTTATCATGATGGTGCCAATGATGTGTCAGGGTGGTCCTCCTGAGGTGGAATGGAAGGAGGATATCTTCTCCTGGGTGATGTCTGATGGAAGTCCAGAGGATAGGAGTTATTTCTGGGACTTTAGAACAAAGTCCAGAAATGAGTTATCTGGAGTCGAACCAGGGCAAAGCAAAATATGAAGGTGAGGACATTAGTGTAGGACTTATGTATAGTCAGCTATGACTACCAGTACATAGGCAAATAGTGACAGAACAAAGGAGAGGTCCTTGTAGGTCCATATGAAGTCAGTTAAGTATTTTGAATGAGTGATTTGTGACAGAGTGGGAGAATTGAACTTGGAGATATTTGCCTTTTACACATCTATTACAGAAGGTAAGGCTTCTAGTAGGTTTTGTATCTATTCCCATAGCTCATTGATAACAAATTAAATATTTGTGTCCACTTTTATCAAGATAGAATAAAAAGCAATACCATAGATTGAGGTTGGAGGTTGAGAGGGTAGTTGCAAAGGCAATATGGAATGGAAGGGATAATAGGGGATAAAGATATAGTTGATCATATATAGTCCATTGCATAACTTGCCTTCCATGATTCTCCCTATCAGGTTGATTGATAGATGCACAGCCATTTGTTTTCATGATTACCATACTCTTTTTGTTCATTTAGCTTTCTGAAATCAGTATGAGAACACAATCTTTTTGCCCTTTTATACTAATGAGAATTGCAACTAATCCAGTACTGAAATATGTAGCTGTGGACCTCCAGAGTAAATTCCTTTGATGACATTGTCTTGGGGTATGAAGGTGGTAAATGCTGATTTAATGGTGCAGATATAGATGGTAGATCCTCCATCAAGTATTCATCCAAAGCATGAGTAGTTTGGGAAATATAAAATAGACATGTATGAGAGGGTTTCCTTGGATACATGGAATATGTTATCCTCTAGATCTTATGACATTATCACATCCCTGATTTTTGCAAAGTCCAACTCCAGCCATCTTTGAAGTTTTGGATAACACATTAGTCCTTGGGTCTGGACATTCTCAGAGTTGGCACTTCAGATGCTTTCTTTTATATTCTGTCTCCTTTTGTTCTAGTTCACCTTTGTAAGCCTATATTATCCTCTTAGTAAGATTTCTCAGTTTCTATTATTCTCCAACTTCTGTCTTATTCATCTTTGTATATATTGCCTTAGCTTAAGACTTTTATTTACCAATCTCCAATCCAAAGTCCTACTGGACATTAGTATATAATCTCTTATACTTCCTCCATAATTCTCTAGTTCAAATATTGTTCATCATTGTTTGTTTATTGTATGTACAGTAACTCAAAAAAATATTCCAAAGTTTAGTGATTTTGGAAAGATTGGAAAATAATAGAAGAACAAGAATGAATTAGGTAAAGTACTTGCAGGATGGATGAAGGTACATGCTCTTGGCATTATGAAACATCTCTGGTTTATGTAATTTGGTTGCCA
>JBBPUH010000395.1:0-12346 GCA_038094555.1 Boletus aff. phaeocephalus
GGGAACTTTGACTCACGCGTGAATGCCGATGGGGATACGATGTTTACAAAGAGGCTATTACGTGCTTCGGTCGAGATGGACCAAAAAGCTACATTCATGGCTTAATGGCTTACGTGTCTTCCGAGGGTTCACCGTAACCTTTTCTGTCGACTGGGAGAACCCCTAATAACAATCCGACATTAGAGTGCTAGATAATGGAAACACTCATTCAATCTCACCTGCTCCTTGCCCATCATTAGCTGGTTGGTAACAGTCTGGGCATAAGGTAAGTCTTTGCGTGCAGTGCGATACGTGTCTACTTACGCTTGGTCTCGTAAACATAATTCTTGTCCTCGTAGCAATAGCCCTCAGGCAGCGGTTGTGGGTCCGTGAAACGCACGGGTGGCAAAGCGTAGGGGACCTCTATGGCGAGGTATATGAGGTCCTACAAATTGTAGCGTTCCGCGCTCACGTACCAAGGAATACTGCAGCCCCATTGCTCGTCCGGCCACCTGTGATCGATCCATACTTGGTCTCGACAACGACGCGCACACCGGGTCGCAATTCTTGGGGAATATGAGGAAAGGACATCGTTGATATGTGGGAAACACTGCTGTCGTTTCGCTTGCTACCTCTTCTGCCGTTTATCTATGCGGTCAGGATGATTTCACATCAGCCGTGGGAGGTAACCTGACCACTGTCATGGGAGCATCGAGTCCATTAAAAGGAGACCATCAAGATGAAGATAAACGCCACGGGCACCCTACGGCATTCCTTCCTTTATTTCTGACCGGGAGAGTTGCAAGGAAGGTTGAGCGTATCGCTGGAGGTCCAACGTTTCAGTCTTCGGGTTATCCAGTCACTCGCCTACAAAGTTATATCCCAACTATCCTACACAAAGCTAACCTCAGGTGTCCGCATCAAGCTCGATTTGCTGTGTTCACGAAGCCCTTGGGCATCAGCGCATTCACGGAAGGCTCTACCCTGGATCGAAATTCTTCAGACATCTCGTATAGCGTTGCCCATTGAATATCGGCGTGTGTGTTGATCCACTTGATGAAGCGCTCCTGGGTCCTATACGTGAGAAGGGCATCAGGAGAACTGACAAGAGCTTACCAGCATCAACAGCACGTGTGGACGGCTATTGGTTATAATCAGCGTCATTTTTCCACGTTTTCCATTGAATGAGCTCTCCTTACCCGCTCACGTCTGGATGAATGGTGATAGGGAAAATAAAGTTTTCCTCTTCACTACGTTCAGGTAAATTTTTGAAGAACAAAGAAGAAGAAAAGAGACTTACCTGTATAGATAAGTGAATGTGTCCTTCCATAGCTGCTCTACATCTCGTACGTTCACCTGACAGTGTGACCATAGTTAGCAATGTGAAAATTCAACCGATATATACAGACCCATCCATGTGAGTTCGAACTCGACTTGATGAACCTAAGATAAGAAAGATTACTTGCTGCCAAAGAACAGCTCCAAATGATTCCACCCACATCATTGGAGGCAGATCATCCAAGTACCTATGATATACGATGGAAGCGATCAAGACCCTCACTTTAACAAAACACACCAATTTGCTGGTATCTCGACAAGTCCGGTCTCCTTTCCTTTCATAAGGGGCTTCATCCAGGTCTCGGCTTTCGCTGAGTAGTCAATCTTTGTCCAGGTATCCTCATCCCGTAAATAGTAAGCTTGAGAGCTTGGAAAGCTCGTGCAACTGTACAAACTACGAGAGGGACAGAACTCACTCGTGGGACATGTTGGAGTGGTCTAGCCAAAAATCGACGATCAAAGATGCTCGATGCTTGAACAAAGGACGTTTACTCAACCATATTCGATGCCTTTCTCGAGGAGCAGCGCTGTGCCTTCTTTGCTTGTTTCCCACCATGGCGCCACGCTTCCCTTTGGTGGCTTCCCAAAATTGAAGTCTGTGAGGAGCTTATAGGTATGGTCTAGAATGTCTCGTTGCTGTTCGAGCGACATCGAAACTGGGTTCTGCAGGACACGATAGTCAGTCCAACGGGTTCATGGCATGCTGGGTGTAGTCACCTCGTGTGAATACCCGTGAAGTCCACTGAGCATGGAATATCAATGGAACGAGCCGCGAAATAATGCGGGTGGGCACGCACATTTCGTGCCCAGCGTCACGAACGGCAGCCATCTCCTTTGGGAACGTTTCCAAACTATGTCCTAGGCATGTGATGCATGAGGCAGAAAGGGCGAGACGATGTGTGTGACGCACCAGGAATGAACCAACTGGTTGTGATGCCATACTTTTTGAAAAGCTTGAGAAGTCTGGGCACGCCTACTTCGCCAGCGTACATTCCCTACCATGCTGCACGTAAGAGGAGGATCACGCGATGCACGAGAGCGACACACTCTGGATATATCGAGGGGGGAGTCTTCGCCTCCATAGGAGCCAAGCCTGCAGAGGGTCAGGAAATACCTTGGTTGTGAAGGAATACATGCCAGCCAGCGACAGCGTCGACGTCCACACCAAAGCCAACGAGGATTGTTCGGGGCATCGTGCTTCAAGGAAGGACAAGCCCGCAGTGTATAAATGGTCGCCTCAGTTCATGCGCGTGATCAATCATCGCTCCCATGAGGTTGGGACCAAGGTGAAGAGACTTCCCACAGACAGCCGAGGCTTTGAATCTCAACATGCTTCTGCGTCACGTTCCACTATTGCAGCGGCGCGCCATCACTACTGCCCACGACACTCAACACCTCAACGCCACCGTCAACGCCCTCGTTCACATCTCCAAAACGCGTCAGACCACACGCCACGATGGCGCACTCCACGGAATGACCCTCGCAATAAAAGACAATATATGTACTGCTTCCATTCCAACGACGTGTTCTTCCGCCATGTTGGCCGGTACGTCGTCTCCTTTCCTCCTGCCAGAAACGAGAACCACGGTCGTGCAGAGTATACGTCCCCGTTTGACGCGACCGTCGTGGAGCTCCTTCGTGATGCAGGTGCCCAAATCATTGGCAAAGCCAACTGCGATGAGTTTGGCATGGGGTATGCCCGTTCTCGTACCTATCCGACCTATCAAGCGGAGGGCTGAACAGTCCTCTACATAGATCGCTCAACGTCAACTCTATCTATGGCCCTGTCGTGAATCCGTTTCGGCCCGCTGACGCGCATGATGTACCGTTGGTAGCCCGCGAGCACAGGTCCGCAGGTGGGAGCTCAGGTGGGAGCGCGGCAAGCGTTGCAGCTGGAATGTGTACTGCGTGTGTGGTCTCGCAGTGTCCTGAGACTGCTGTAGTGTTGATGCCAATTTCAAGCGCTTTGGGAACGGACACGGGTGGATCCGTGAGGCTACCTGCCTCGTACTGTGGCGTTGTAGGGCTCAAACCCTCATACGGCCTCGTCAGTAGGTTGGTGAAACTGTTTTCCTTACCGAGTTTTTCGTGACTTGTGCTCAAGGAATCTAGGTGGGGTGTGGTATCATTCGCAGATAGCCTCGACTGTGTCGGCGTGCTTGCCAGGTCCGTCGATACCGTCAAGGAGGTATTCGGTATGTATTGAACTCTGATCGAGCCTTCTCGCCTTCACATGTAACATCCAGACGCTATATCAGTATATGATATACGTGATCCAACCGCTGCATCACCTGAACTCAGGAGAAGGGCAGGTTCAATTGCAGAGTCATGTCTCCCCAAAGTGTCCTCCCGCGTCCGAACCGGCACCCTTGATGGCCTCCGGATCGGAATTCCTCAGGTAGTCATACTACACTCTCTTCCCAGTCCGCTGGCCTCATGCGAGTCCTAGGAGTACTTTCCTCTTGAACTCGAACCCAGCATTACCAGTTCCTTGCGCACGATCATCAGAGACCTCAGAGATGCTGGGGCATCTATCCGACCTGTCACTCTCCCAGCAACGCAGTATGCCCTGAGTGCATACTACGTTCTCGCGAGTGCTGAGGCATCCAGCAACCTTGCCCGGTTTGATGGGATTCAGTACGGTTCGTTCTGTCTTTTCCCTATGTCAGTATATCAAGAATACTCACCCTCGTCACTGATAGGTCTCCGCGTGCCGCCTCCCGCTGGCGCCTCCCGATCGAAACCAAGCAACGTCTATGCTCACTCACGTTCTTCAGGGTTCGGTCGGGAGGTCCAAAAGCGGATCCTACTAGGAACATATGCGCTGACGGCCAAGTGAGTGCTCCCCATATCCGTCGTGATCCCGATGAGCTACGAAACTGAGGTTGACCGACCATGACACAGTGCCTTTGACAATTATTTCTTGCAGGCCCAACGCGTGCGTGCGTACATCAAGGCTGACTTCAACAAGGCTTTTCGGCATCCATGTGTCCACCTTGCTCGTCCCGAGTCTTGCTTGTCTACGGATGGGGTCGACGTATTACTCCATCCTTCTGCGATCCGCACTGCGCCGCGTCTTGCAGAGAAACGGGGCGGTGGCGGGAAGGTGTGTGATGCGTCGAGCATCGACGAGTACTTGCAAGACGTGATGACTGTCCCCGCATCACTCGCTGGTTTGCCTGCCCTGAGTGTTCCCGTTGGTCTTGGGGAAGATGGATGGCCTGTTGGGATAAGTGTCGTGGGGCAGTGGGGAACGGACCAACTGGTACTGCAAGTTGGCCGAGCAATCGAGAGCATACGATGACATATTCGTGTGAGAGTGGTGTAGACATTGCGGGTAACGGTAAGTGTAAGCTACAGTACAGGTGCAAAGTGGCAATAATGACAGCATAATAAGCAAACAGTGTACGTGGAGACTAACGGATGCCAGGAGTGCGAATCGTATTAACGACTATCATAAAGATAAATTCTAGACAGCAGCGAGACGTAGAAACTGCGGATGAGTGAGATTTCTAACTCCAGCGGAGTACACCTTCATATATGGAGTACATGACGGCGGCATTCGGTACCACGCGCATGAGGTGGGCACTGAGCCCTCCATACAACGACCGCGCACCTTCTTCGGCGATGACAGTCCGCAATGTCTGCCAAAGACCGGTGTACTTGAGGACCCCATTGACACGTGGTTGCCGTAGCCGTGTCCGCAATACCTTTTCACGTCACATAAAACATCATTAGCACAAAGGTAACGAAAACATTATCAGTCGAGACATACCTCATGAGGATACGTGATCAAGCTAGCAACAAATTTTGCAGTCCCCGCGCTACCGAGCATACCGAACCATTCTGCAACACCACCCCGACCGTGTGTGTCTGTGGAGAGCCGTTTCAACCGCTCGTAGAGAACCCACTGGATAGTACCCTCTGTTACACCAAGGTAACTTGCGCTGAGGCCCTTGTAAAATCCACGAACGCCTTCTTCCCTGAATATTTGTTTGATCATGGCATAACTCCCGCCAACAATTCTAGACGCTGGTCGTCTTGTCACATCTGATGACACGCTCAAGGACCCAGAAAGTGAAGCAGCTTGCCGACGTTCCTGGATAAGTTGCAGTCGGGTTTTGACAACCCAAATAGGATTTGTCGCAGTGCCTGTGACAATGCCTGCGATGGCAGCAGCAAACAGATGAACGTAGGAATTCTCCTGCCCATGGTTGAAACGATCTGCAATGATTTGCTTGCCGTTGCCATAGGTGAAAAAATGGATCGAACGCGCAGGGATGACGCCAACGAGTGTCGGACCAAGACCCTTGAACAGTGCACGAGGAGATTCGTTACGATAGATATCGCTGTTCGGAAAAGGGTGTAAACGATGAGTGCAACGAGGAAATCATGCGCACCGAAGGATATGGCCAGTCTCCACGAAATTCCACAACAAGCCGCTGGGACGATGCGGTAGGGTAGCTACTCCACCACCGACGATGCCGACCGAAGCGTGCTTTTCTCTAAAGAGACTCGATTGGAGACGCGTCTTGACGACGTCAAATGGGCTAGTAACAATAGCACCACACATTCCACCAAGACTGATTCAAGGTCATAAATGACGGTCCCCGAGAACGTAGGAGAGGTAACTCACCCTCCAGCGAAGAAATGTAGCCATGATTTCGCGGGAAGGAGATTTGATGGTGGAGGGCTGCTCGTCGTGGCAGCCAGTGAGCTCGCCATCGTATCTATCAAAAGAACGCGCTCAGCAGGAGATTCCAATTTTTTTTCTAGATGAGTCACGTGATGTACCCCTTTACGACATTAGGAATGTCGCGACAGCATTATTGCAACGCGCCATGTTTGTAGTGGCCATCATAAAAGTACGTTCCTTGCCTTTTGACATCGACGCCCACCGATTATTGCAGGACACGATCCCAGTCTTTCCAGCAAACTTTGGCGCACCACCTCACCAAGCAATCACCGACGAAATCAACAAGAAATATGCCAACAGGGTTCTACACGACGTCGGTCTCTGTATCTCTGTGTTCGACCTCGTCGAAGTTGGTGAGGGAAAGGTTCGATACGGGGATGGGTGCCTCTGGTACAAAAGTCATCGCTTTATCCTTGCCAGTTTGCACTTCTCTGACTCTCTTGTGCAGCCAAGTTTCGTTTGGCCGTCTTCAGACCATTCGCGTCCGAGGTGATCCTCGCCAGAGTCAAATCCTCTGACGAAGACGGAATACGACGTACGTCCTCACAAACCCCTCCAAGACAGCACGCTCACAACCCCAGTAAGCGTCGGCTTCTTTGACGACATGTATATCCCTCTCGCATATCTTCCTCAGCCTTCCGCCTTGTATGTGCCGTGCTCTTCTTTTTCTCCACTTCACTGTTCCTTGGTTACAGCGACCCAAACGAACGTGCACATTTCTGGCTGCCAGATTCCGAAGCAATGACGTCCCACGAACTCCTCGAGTCTACCCTAACGGATCGCATGTACATCGATCAAGGCGAGATCGTCCGTGTACGTGTCGAGGCGGACGAGTTTTACGATGACGAACCCGGTCCGCCCAAAGCCGCAGAGGGTGTCGTGATCAAGCGCGAGGCGCGCAGACCGCCTTATACCGTCACTGTGAGTCTGCGAGGCAATGAGCAGAGGGGAGACACTGATGGTGTCGTGTAGTGCTCAATAGCCGAACAGGGACTTGGACCCGTGTCATGGTGGAAGAGTGCACAACCAGCGAGCGCTGAAATGGAAGAATCAAAGGGTGATGGAGATGTCCGATCTTGATGCATTGCGTCGCGAAGGTTATTTCCAGTTGATCGCGAGGGGACGTACTTCTTATCACTCAAACTTTGAGGGATTACTGGTACTGGATGAAGGCGGATGGATGTTTACGTTCGCACCATTGACGCATTCTAGTTCAGCTAGACCATCGGCGAGCAGACTAGGATTAGTTTCACGGTGCATGAACGATGCGCCGTAAGCGAACTTGATTGCAGCTGGCCAGAGGACGCTCTGCTACTATGGAGGAGGCGGGCGTGTCTGCCTGTGTTCTCCCCGGGGATGTGAATACGGTTCCCGCTCTAGCTCCTCGACTCTTCCATTTGCTCGACGCAGGTGGCTCTCACTTTTCCGCTGGTGGGATCAAGGAGATTCGCCTATTCTCGGGAGCTGACTCGCATGGAGACCCACGCTCGATCCCGAGTGCTTAGGACAGAAACGGCGATCAAACGTTGTTATATTTGTCGCCTCTCAGACCGCGTACTGGTGACGCTCCAGCGCTACTCTCGTCTCTTTTTGGTCTTCTCGGCTACGGAAGACCTCGGATCCACTACCACTGGCAAACGGATTCCGCCGAGACTAGCGTGGTTGACAGGTGTGAGCATGAGCGGGGAACTCGGTTTCAACACCCATGCTTGGTAGACACCCTCATCATACTGACTCGTTTTCCGAGAATGGCATCCCAGAACCTGTTTGGCAAATGACTCTTGAGATGAAGATGCATCCATGTGGAGATCAGTGCCGCGTTCAAATCCCACAAGGTCTCGCGCGTCCCTGTTAGGAACTCACGTTGACGAGCCACTCATTTAGACATTTCGACGAAAGAGGATGGTATTGGTTTTCAGAAGAAAAAATTTATTTCGAGTCTCGTGTATCGCGAAAGTCGGACTCTCTGGTCCGTGAGAGAAGTTAAATACCCATATCGACACAATTCCACCGTCACCCTGTTTCCTCTAGCAGCCCATCGTGATTCCATTGTAGGGACCATCGTGGTTGCTGAGGTCGCCGTCCCAGATGTAGGGTACGTCACCAACGATGCATTGTGTGCTTGGGTTGTCTTGGCCTGTTTAACGCGCGTGTGTCGTACAGAGTCTCATCTCAAATGTAAGGATAACTTACCGGGGCACGACGCCCACTCCCCGGAATCCTGGATGTGTACCTCTCCGGAGGGGTGGACAAAGTCCAGGAACATACCAGGGCAGATTGGGATGGGGTCCTCTTCGTTGTTGATGTGGGTCAGGTGCAAGTTGGCGTCCACGTAGTTGGCGAATGCTTGGTTGCCGACACGGGGAAGACCATAAGTGACGGTCTGGAAGGTAGTTCCGGAGGGTAGCCAGAGAGGAAGATAAACAGAGTCGAGAAGCGAGAGCGCCGCACCTACAAGGGTATATTAAGACGTGAGTTATCGGAGTCACGTAGGAAGGTTCCTGTGACACTCACCCAGAGAGTGGCCGACCATAGTTACAGATGTCGTGGAGTACTCTGACATGGTTTGTTGCACAGCGGAAAGAACTTCCGTGGCGGTCCTGTAATGGTAGGTTAGGTAGGTGTATAGGAACGAGATGCAACTTACGATGCTTGGTCATCTGCGAAACCATTGTGAACTTCAATGTTGGAGCTAATTCCCGGGAAGAGCGTGGAATCCAAATTGGTCAGGAAGAAATCAGCGTCCGTCAGGTCGGCTTCGCTGGAAGGTAAGAATAATTTGAACAACTTGGTGACATGATGGCTGAAATCGAGTCTTACAATTCCGAGGGGTCCGTCCCTTGGTGGGCGACGATCACAGTGTTGAGAGTCGGGTCATATCCAACGTACCCTGTGCGCTCAAAGGCATGAGTCAGGCTCCCCACGTATCAGGTACAAGCTCTTACAGTACTGGACAGAGTCACCATCACCACCTGAAGCGACGGGCTTGAAGTCGGGGTTAGCCTCGCAGTTAGCTTGAGGAGAAGCATGTCAGCGTCCCGGATTGCCCATGCGTAGACCAAAAATGGACTTACCTCCACAGTTCCATGCAATGGTCTGGCTCGGGGTACAGTACGCAGTACTCGCGAACCACGTGTATGGCGTGAAGACGTCGATTTGCGACGTTGTCAACGCGGTGATCGACTGTCTTGTGGAGAGGCTTGGGCTGGCTCGAACAGCCGTGACACCGAGAAGGGCAGCAGCGAGAACAGAAAACATCGAAATCATACTCTTCTTGGAATCCACAGACTGTGATGTTCTGGCTTGGTGTTTTTTGATGCTTTAGACGAGCATACTTTTATACTACGCATCTCGCTCCAGCGTTATATAATTAGCAATGATTGCGACCGGCAGAGGAACAGAGTCCCATATGACGAGACCGGTCAGGCGGTCCACTGTGCCCACGGCATGAAAATAGATTTAGACCTATGTGGGTATGTCTAACTTTGTGACCACACAAATAGGTGCCCGATCCGGGAGCGGAAGGGTGCGGGGGTACCTGCACACTGTTAAGTTTCTACCGCGCGCCGCCCGTGGCCTACGGCACCTTTAAACCGTGCATACGTTTCATTCTGAAGTGGATGCTTGCCAGCATGGCTTGACATGCGAGAAAACGCTCCGTCCAGATTAAGCACACTTGCAGTGTGTCCCTAACGAACGTGCCAACCCTCGTTGGGAATGTTGAACGTAAGCTCCCATGCACTCGGCAGCCGACCGACTCACTGAAGTATGGTGAGTCAAATATCGTGTAAAAACTAGGCTGTTGGACAACCTTTAGTAGGAGTGATTGACTAGGAGAATTTGGTTTTCCGCGCCTCGAAGCTTCGAAGCACCACCCGATTTGGGCAAGCCACCCACAGAGCGTGTGGTTACTTGATAGGACGTGCACCTGGTCATCGTCTTTTTGCACACCTTTGGCGGAGCCAGTATGACCTACTTGGGAGTTTGGTATCCTGAGCCTGGGACACGACTGCGCCGACTGCATGCAATTTTTTTTTGCGAGAGCACAAGGTCTTTCCGATCAACATTCGCCAGAAATGCCCGACGTATTACTGGCCAGATGTCTGTCATGCGCCAGACCCACAAGGTGGTTTCGTTTGCACAACAATGCGGACTATGCATTGTCACGAATATTAGTGGTAGGGTACTGTCCCCACGGATGTTTGACTCTCAAAGGGCATCAAGGGATATCCAAAGTAGGATTCTTTCGCATTTGAGGTCGTGTATCGAGAACGTGGAAGAGAATTTGGTGTGCATCCACTAGAGTATAGATCCTTCCACACCTTCACGCTGCGGACAGAGAAAGGGAGAAGGAAGTCGTAGTGCCAGAGACAGGCTGTCCCAATTGGGAGCAATAGTACCGAACACAGCCAATAGAGACGTGGCACGGACGCAGCGAGGAGCATTAAGTACAAAGGATACAAAGCAGGCTAACCTTGATGTATCAAACGCCGGGTGCTACTTTCAGTCTATCACACCAAGGTGATCTTCTTTGATAGTCCCAATGGCAAACTACAGGGAGTGAATTCAAGGAGTTGGATGGGAGTGGCGGACGTACAATTTCCGTCGCGTCGACACGAGTACCTACAATTTTTAGGCGGACGCGAGTGTTTTTCTCGATGATCTAGTAACAGGAATTCGTATCCCCAGTAAATAATAGAAGAGGAACGTCCCGAACCTGATCTTCTGACGCAAACGAGGGTGGATTTGAGTTGGGGTCAAACTTCATGTCCGGGTGTATAAGCTAAAAACGCAGTGAGCGAAGGGAGTGGTAGAGGTGGCCGGAACCTCTACTTGATGCGAAACAAAAACCTGCAACGGTCCCACATCTGCAAAGAAGCCCATCTATGGCCACGTCTCAGAGAAATGGTACAGATGGAACTGCAGCTCATACTTTGTTGACATTGTTGACCACGCCATCCACCACTTCACCCTTGAAAGGCTTGAATACGATGGCTCGATATCGTGTGATGAACTCTGCTTGACCGCTGCCACTGATAACCATTCCTTTGCCGATGTCGAGGATAGAAACGACGGCGATGATGTACCCAAACGCTCCTGAACACGTGCCTTCGACATCGGCGTATAACTTGGACTCCAAGAACTGCAGCATCCGGGGACCAAAGTAAGATGGGTGCAAGAGGATAGTGTGTGTCAGTTCTTTCTGTAAATCATGTCGATGGCACCGAAACGTCAAGCAAGCAGAGCTCTTACAATGAAGAACATGTTTGTCGGGCACAAAGTACTGACTTACACACGTGAGTCCATCTCGATTACGTAACAGTCTCAAAATGGAGGTTCAAATTCAAAGTTGAACTTGTCCCTTTATTGACCACCGATGGCGACGTACTCTAACTTTTTTTCGTCCGGGCTACTTGCACCACGATGCACTACGCCAGTATCACCCTCGTCTCCCATGGCTATCTCAGCAAGTACTGTCGACCTCGTCGATCGTCAGTTGAGCTTGACACCTACACCACTTGGACAAATTAGTCCATGTACCAAGCCTCCGACCATCTCCACGAATGTTGAACGCCCTAGGATGCGTAGACGTCGCTCCAGCATCAATGTTGGTACAAGCCCGATGGCTCTCATCAAGTCTCCTGTCAGAAACGTCGGCGCGGCCCTCCAACGTACTGGTCTCATGTCTCCCACGCGCCATCGTGCTGCTAGCATTGGTATCAATGAAGCGTTGGAGAGCAACAGTCTTTTTGGAAGGTTGAGGAGTGGAAGTGTAGGCGGTGTACCCAATCCACGCAAGCGGTAATTGAACGGACCCACTTTTTGACTTGTTCTAATACCATCGCTAGCCTACTCCGAAAAATCCCTCGCCCTATTCCACTTGCACCACCACCTAGTGCGCCACTTCCTGCACTTCCCAACTCGCCAACCGCCAGGTGCGGTAGTTCGCTCTTGCCACCGGCTATTCTTGCTCCCATTCCCCGGCAGCCTCTTTCGACAAGAAGCTCACAAACAGACAACGTCATAAATCTTCTCCCACCGACATTGTCCTCGTCAACATTGCTCAGCCCGGGTTGCGCTCCCAAAATATCCTTCAAATTACCATTGGGCCCTACTAACTCCCTTGAAGACACACTCGATGAAGACATGAAGGAAGATTAGAATAGCGAGGTGCTCGACAGCTCCTTGCTAACATTATATACCATCACGCTGGATCGCACCAATCTTCTTCAATATTTATGCACATCTTTCCATCTGTCTCTTATGTTATACCCGAACTAATTTTGGTCGCTTCTGTGCCACGTTCTCCACGAGTGTCGGTTTCTTATTTTG
>JBBPUH010000396.1:0-12346 GCA_038094555.1 Boletus aff. phaeocephalus
CACTGCATGAAGCATAGCTTGGTTACCAAGATTTTGACTAATTGTTAGTACCAGCAGTGACCACTTTGTTTGAGTCTGTACAGAGTCTTGTACAAATGGCAGACTTGGTGGAGATGGTCAGGATCAGTGTAGCTGGGTGGCTGGCATATATATATTACTTCATTGTCCTATAGTTTACCATTGATGTAAGTACCTTTGATGTCAATCTGGTGCATCTTGAGATTGTGTCATGCAGCAAGAGTGAGAACAGTTTGGATTAATGCAAGTTTGATGACAGGAGCATATGTATCGAAGTAGTCAATGCTGGGGACTTGGGAAAAACCTTGGACGATGAGGCATGCTTTGTAGCATACAATGTTTCCTGCAGTGTCCTTCTTTGCATAGAATACCCATTTGGATCTGATGATGTTTGCACCCAGTGGGAGATCAACAAGTTTCCAAGTGCCAGCCTTTTTGAGCATGTCCAGTTTTTTTGTGAATGCTATCCTCCCATTGTGGCCAATCAGGATGTTTTCTCACATTGAACAGCATGGTTAGTTTGAGTGCTTCAGCTATGGTGCTTGCTTGCTCAATGAGCATGATTAGCTCATGGTTGTCATAGTCCTGGTCATATCTGTCAACAACAGCAAGCATTTGGTCCATCATTCTGTCTCCTTGAAATGTGATAGGCTCTGGGATGGTTTCTTCAACTATGATATCAGGTGGTTGGACACTGTGGGAAAGTGTGCCAGTTGCTGCCTTGCCATTGATAATGTCAAGTATGTACTGACTTGGCTTTTGGGCATACTTGACACAGGGCTCGTCTTCATTATTGATGGGGCATAGGGCAAGCAGCTTCAAGAGTGGTGAGGTGAATGGTGAGGGCAATGGGGTTAGCAGTGATAGTAGGCTGTCTTGATCCATGGCATTTGCTGGCGGCTGTGTGGCAGTCTGGATGGACATGATGGATAGTTTGACTGATGATTTGACTGTGTTGACAGGAATGAACAGCTGTGCTGGGGTGCTGGTGTCAAAAACAGTAGGTTCACCCTCCCCCTCAACAGCATATAGCATGGTGTCAAAATACATGTTGTGCTGAATGGTCACAGTCTATTTTGATGGCCAGTACATGTGGCATGCATTTTCAGTACATTTGTCTATTCCCATCCACTTTCCCTACTCAACTCATCCTTCTAGCTTCAAACCAGCACTTGTTTTGATGAAGACAGGTGATCCCCACTCATGTAATTGGCTTAGATTGGGCACTTTGCCCAGCATGGCTTTGTATGGTGATTTTCCATTGAGTGCTTTGGTAGGTATTTGGTTTTTCAACCATACAGCAAGACATGCAGCCTCTTCCCATAGAAATTTTGGCAATCTGCTCACATGCAATATCGCATGGACCTTTGCAAGGATTGTCTGATTCAGGCTTTCAGCAACACCATTGTGCTGCAGTGTGTTGTGTGCAGTAAGGCACTGCACAGTTCCTTGTTTCTCAAGGTAAAGCACAAATTTCTTTCCTTGGTACTCTCCCCCTCAATCCAAGTGGAGGAGCTTTACTTTCACTGCTAATTGTCTGTCCAGCCATGCTTCAAATCTGCAATATGCTTCAAAGGTCTCGCTCTTTTATCATAATGGCCAAAAATGGGTAAGTCTCATTTTGTCATCTGTAAAAGTGACGTAGTAGTGCTTTTTGCTGAGCAACAGAAGAGGTGCCAATCCCCAAACATCCAAGTAGATGATATCACCAATCGATGTGGCACATAGGCCCTCCTGCTCCTTTCCTATTGGCTTTCAAGTCACTTTTCCATATATGTACAATTCACAGAAGGTAGACTCCTCTGTTTTTGTGTCAGTTTTCAGGCCACTAACAAGTCCTTGTTTGGCTAGATGTCATGCAACAGATGGCATGATATGGCCCATGATACAGTGAAGCTCCATCACAGTGACTTGCTCTGTTGCAATGGCCACATAGTCATTTTCAGGTATGATGCAATATAGCCCTTTCATCGATTGTGGTATTTGCCCAATCATTTCTCCATCAGCATCTCAGATTGTGCAATATCCTCCTGCAAACATTGTTGAGAGCCCAAGCTCATCTAGACAACTGATTGACATGAGTATGTACCCCACTTCCAGTGAGTATAATACCTCAGTTAGGCCCAATTTTGAGGATCTGAGTCTGTTTGGGATCTTGATGATGGGGTCACCCACACTGGTAGTGCTGAACTTTTGTTTGTTTGCAGTGGTGAACAATTTCAGTGGAATTATTTGGATGTTTGTCATGTGGTCACAGTCAGGGGTGATGTGGCAAGTAGTGCCCGAATCATATAATTCAATGCAGCAGGTGTTGTTTTTGTTATTGCTAACATCCACAGCAATGTTCTCCAGGTTGTTTTCAGAGGTACCAGCACAGCTGCTAGACATCATGTCTTTGGCTTTGTGTACTCTAGGTTTTTCCTCATCACAGCCACTCAGGCTGTCCTCTCTGGTGACTGAGAACCAGTTGTCATCATTATTGTCCAGGGCTACTTGAGCTCCACCAGGTATGCCATTGTATTTGTTGTCCTCACTGTCTGACTCCATTGGTACAGTGGCACAAAAAAGTGTTCCAATATTTAGTGATTTTGGAAAGATTAGAAGATAATAGAAGAACAAGAATGAATTAGGTAAAGTACTTGCAAGATGAATGAAGGTACATGCACTTGGCATTATGAAACATCTCTGGTTTATGTACTTTGATTGCCATGGGAGTGAGATACAACCATTTCAAAATGACATGTCATTGGGACACTTATTTGACCCTATATTTAACAACCATTATATCATATGTAACATAGGGATTTGATAGCTATTGATGATTGCTATGTTACCAAGCTGTGTAATTATGTAAATGACATAACTCCAAGCAATGTAAACACCCTATGTCCTACTTTAATTGAACTTACTATATCATAATATTCATTTCTACCTTTATTAAAGTGAATATTCTTATTCTTTCTAAATCTGGCTTTCTATTCAGACAGATTATATCCAAAACTGGTCTAGGGAAGTCTACTATGTCCAAGTCAAGTTTTGAACCATTTTGGAGGAGTGTTTCAAGCCATTATCTTATTAAAATATAATACTTGCTTTAGAAATTACAAAATCTTTCATATTAGAAAGCAGATTGTCCTTGAAAATGAACACATCCTACTTAATATCCATTCTCCCCTCTTCCACTACAACTATCCCAACTCCATCATGAATTCTCAAACCATCAAGGAACTTCCTCCTAACTTTACTATTCCTTAAATCATTTTGTTTTATATAGGCTCATATTTTTTTTCCACATATATATCCTTTCATTTGATCCAATCCTACTAATATTTGTCTTATCTGACAAAATAACTCTAATCTATATAGTTTCCCACAATCATCCTTATATTTGAAAGCACAATTATGCTCCACATCTCTTTGATGGTCTCCAGTTTCCAGATTTTCAATGCTGTTGAGTCCAGGATTTGCTAGGTGAGAAAATGCTTTGATATACCTTTGTTCTTTCACCATTTATTCCATTGTTCCATCTCATCAGTGGTCATGGGGGTGGTGAATAATGGCTTTGCAGCAGATCCATCAAAATGACCCCAGAGGTCCTTGTCCTTGATGGCAGTTTGGAAACAGAAAATGAAAGTTGCCTAGTTCATGCCCTTGACATCAAGCTTGAGTATATTGCTAGGGAGTGTATCAGTAGTGATGGAAACAGTCAACATAATGGTGAGTGGTAGATCTTGTTTAGTAATGTGAAGTAGCAGGGCTCATAATTTGTAAGATTAAGGACAACGCTCAGTTGTTTGTGGAGTAGATGGATTATATTGGTAATCATCTAAGGACAATGCTTATGTATGGGTAAGTATGAGTTTTGTACAGTACATGTGAAGATACTCACCTCAGTTGTTTGCAGGACAGACAGACTGAGGTGATGACTATGAAATGGGGCGTTTAAATATTTGTATATATTAGCTAAATGTAAATGGGGCAGTCAGAGAATGTAGGGTCTAATGTATAAGAGACAAAATACATCGTATCTGAGAAACCATATAAAAGTCACATCCCTGATTTTCTGTAAAGTCTATCTCTGGACATCTCTGGAGTTTCAGATGACACATCAGTCCTTAGGTTCGGACCATCTTGGAGTTGGCACTCTGGACGCTTCCTCTTATATTCATCTCATTTTGTTCTAGTTCACATTTGTAAGTCTATATTATTCTCTTAGTAAGATATCTCGGTTTCTGTTATTCTCTGTCTTTCGTATTATTCATCTCTGTGTACATTGCCTTCACTTAGGATCTTTACTTACCAATCTCCAGTCCAGAGTTCTACTGGACATTTAGTATATAATCTCCTGTACCTCCTCTATAGTTCTTTAGTTTGAATATTGTTTGTCACTGTGTTTGTCACTTGTTCATCATTGTGTATTCATTGTGGTGTTCATCATGTAATATCATCTATCCTTCTCCTCTCCTCATCCTTGAATCATCTCCCTTCTTATCACCTCTGAAATACAAGGACCAGAAACTGGCAAGGGTGTGACACATAAGTCCTGTGCCGATGTCCTCACCTCCTCCATACTCTGCTCTGCCCCAGTTCAACTCCAAATGACCCATTTCTGGACTTTGTCCTGAAGTCCCAGAAATAGCCCCTATCCTCCAGACTTCCATCAGACATCCTCCCAGGAGAAGATATCTTCCTTCTATCTGCTTCAGGAGCACACCCTGACAATAAGCTATCTTGTGCATCGGGCTGTGTGTGCACCGTATGGGATGGCATTTGTATAATGCATCCATATATTATCAGTTATGCACATGCTTGCACATTTCGACATCTTCTCCCCTAATGAAGTAACTCACACTGAATGCACTAAATGTGTTCTCCAATGAATGCAAGAACTCAACCTTCATCTGAAGCTTGAAAAGTGCACCTTTGCTGCCAAGGAGGTAGAATATCTTGGAATAATTGTAAAACCTAGATAATTCACCATGGACCTTGTCAAGCTTGATGGGATTGCCAAGTGGCCTACTTCCACCAAAGTTAAGGCAGTCTGATCATTCTTGGGCTTTGTCAATTTCTACAGATGCTTCATCCCTGATTATTCCACTGTTACTTGTCCCCTCATCGATCTCACCAAGAAATCCTCTAGATGGGACTGGACAGATACCTACCAGAAATATTTTGACTTGTTAAAGCATCTCTTCCTCTCCAAACCTATCCTTCACCTCCCTGACCCCTCCACACCCTTTGCCATTGCCACTAATACCTCAAAATATACCTCTGGTGCAATCCTCCTTCAGACTGACTCAAATGGCAACTGGCACTCCTGCTCCTACTTGTCAACTTCATTCTCTCCTGCTGAATGGAACTATGATATCTATGATAGAGAAATCCTAGCCATCATCCAGGCCCTAAAGTCTTGGAGACACTACCTCCATGATTCCCCATTTCTTGTCCAAGTCTTCACCAACCATAAAAACCTCATCTACTTTCATCAAGCACAAATCCTTAACTGACAACAAGCTCATTGGCTTCTTGACCTCACAGATTTTGATCTAAAAATGGTGCATGTCTCTGGAAAACTCCTCACTGACCCTGATATCCTCTCTTGACAACCTGACCTCCACTTGGAAGACCTTGACAATGAAGGCACTATCCTCCTCCCTGACTCTTTCTTCATTCATGTCATTGACACTACTTTGCATTGAAAGGTGTCATCCTCTTCCAAGGATGATCCCCTCATTCTAAATGCTTTGCAAGCCCTTGATGGAATAATCCCTCCTGCCTTCCACTCTTGCCTATTAGACTGGGCTTTCAACAGTAGCATCCTCACTTACCAGGGACATGTCTACATTCTCCCAGATGAAAAGCTACACCATTCCATCGTCTCTTGATGCCATGATCATGCTTTTGCTGGTCACCCTGGCTATCTGAAGACTTGTTAACTTGTTGCCTCAGAATTCTGGTGGCCAGGTCTTGCTCAATTTGTCTGAAAGTACATTGAAGGATGTTCCTCCTGCCAACAGGCCAAGATGAACACATATCCCACTGTCCCCACTACCACACCAATCAAATCCTCTGTTTCTTGTCCTTTCCAACAAATCTCTTGTAACCTGATCACTGATCTCCCCCAGTCCTCTTCTTTTAACTCCCTTTTGGTCATGGTAGACCATGGGCTTACTAAGGGGGTAATTCTTTTTTGCCCCACCAAGAAATCGTCTTTGTGACCATAATCACCACCCTCTTTTTCCACAAGGTTTACAAATGTTTTGGCCTCTACAACAAAATCATCTCCGACCATAGTCCCCAATTTGCTTCCACCTTCACAAAAGAACTTGGAAAACTCTTCAGATATAATCTCTTCCTATCCACCACTTATCATCCTCAAACCAATGGAGAAACTGAATGTGTGAACCAAGAAGTAGAAACCTACCTTCAGATCTACTGTAGAAACAATCCCACCTCATAGTCCAAACACATCACTCACACCGAATTTGCTCACAATCACCAACCACATTTCGTCACTGGAAAGTCCCCATTCTATCTCATGATGGGCTATGAACCCCATGCCCTATCTTTCATTCTCACTGACACAAACCTCCCCACAATTAATTGCAACATGAGATGAAGCCCTTGCTGCCCATAAACTCACTCACCAAGTCATGAAAGCTCATAGAAACCATGGTTTCGTCCCCTTCTCCAAAGGAGACAAGGTTTGGCTAGAGGCTAAGAACCTCAAATGCTGCTCTTCCACCCTCAAATTCAATCTCAAATGAGAAGGACCCTTCACCATCACAGAAGTCCTATCTCCTCTCACTTATTGACTCTGCTTACCAAAAACCTGGAAGATTCACCCCATGTTTCATGCTTCTCTCTCATCTCCCTACTGTGAAAATAGCATAAATGGCCCCAACTTCCCTTCTTTGCCACCTGACCTAATCAAAGGAGAAGAAGAATACAAAATTAAAAAGATCTTTTATTATCATGGACCTCCCTTTCACTGCATGTTCTTGATCTAATGGAAAGAATACTCTGCCAAAGAAGATTCCTGGATTCCAGAATGAAATCTCAAACATGCAAAGTCTGCTCTCTTGAATTATAAAAAAATCCACCCTTCCACTTTCCCCTCTTTGTAACTTTTGAACATCTCCCATCATGTCTATTGAATAACTTTCTATTTCTTTCAAATCCTCTGTTACCATTTCTTTCCCCTCTTCCACTCAGGCATCCCCTGGATGGACCACCTTTGTTCTTCTTGAAAATCTTTCCAATACTACTTCTATATGCCTCCCTGGCATTATTCATGTTTTTATACCTGCTCCCATTATCTTCCATTCCCTTTTCCCAGAACATTTGGAGCTTGCCTGGCTCTACCTCCTGTCATTGCTGTTGATGTTCCCCACTTTGCCAACAACCTTTGTAACAGACCACCACCTGCTGATTATATCTGTGTACTCTTCCACTACTTGGTGAATTCCTGTCTCACCATTCCCTTCAAGGCCCACATGGACATGGACTCCCCCTTTTTCACAATATACAAGGCTTACCTTTAGATGCAGCATCTCTCAGTTGTCATCAACAACTTCACTGCCCTTAACTCCATCCCACTTGATCATAACTACATTGCCACCATTCAGGCTTCTATCCTGGAAAACCTTCATGCCACCATGTACCAATTAGGCTATAGAGAATTCCTTGCTGACATCAATTAATACATCATTGAGTTAGCAGCTGAGAATGCCCATCCTATCCTACCCACCATTTATCCTGCCTTGATCCTGCAACAGCCCTCTTCCTTCTTGATGCCCTCTGCATCTTTAGAGCCATTGACCTTAGCTGAACTCACAGCTATACAATGAGCTGAGAACCTCCACAAATGACAATGCCTCCTTACCAAAGGACCCCTTTCCCTTTCTGACCATCACTACAATGATGTATGCCATCAATGCCATCATCTTAGACATTTTCACATTCACTGCCCCCTCTATCAGTGCCCTATCATCCAGTATAGACAATGATGCCCCAGTCATTCACAAAAGGATTGTCCCTTTGCCACCAAACAACCCTCTATCTACAACAGAATTGCAAATGCTCCTTCTGGTCCTATCTGCAATGGAGGATCCTTGGCTAACCACCTTTCTGAGGCTCCCTCTCCTTCTCATCACCTAATTCTGTCAAAATGGTGCTCTTGAGGCGGATGGGAGGGAGATATCTTCTCTTGGGGAGTGTCCGATGGAAGTCCGGGGGATAGGGGCCAGATCTGGGACTTTAGGATGAAGTCCGGAAGCAGGTCATTTGGAGTCGAACCAGGCAGAGCAGAGTATGGAGAAGGTGAGGACATTGGCGCAGGACTTATATGTCGCGCCCTTGCCAGTTTCTGGTCCTCGTATTTCAGAGATGATAAGAAGGGAGATGGTTCGAGAACGAGGAGAGGAGAAGGATAGATGATATTAGAAGATAATGATCATACACCATGACATATAAGTGACAATACAGCGATGAACAATATTCGAACTGGAGAACTACAGAGGAGATACAGGAGATTATATATGAAGTCCTGATATATCCGGAGTAAGTCCAGACCGGAGATGACTAAGAAAGTAGGAAGGCGATGTACACTGGGATGAATAAGATGGGACGGAGAATCTACATGCCAAAAACACATCCTGAATAAGCAGGAGTGTCGGGATGACAAATATACCGAAGTGTCCAAAAGGCTGTACTGGACAGAGGAAGATGACGAGAACAGAAACTTAGAACAAAAGGAGAATATACAGAATAGGAAGTCTGGAAGGTGGAGGAACTCCGAGGCAAGTCCAGGACGTTTGCTGGACTGGGGTTGAACTCCTGCAGAGGAGTTCAATGGAGATGACCAGAGTCGAACGACAACAATCGGAGATGGTCAGAATGGGGTTTGACATGGATATGACAAATTCCATCTTTCTCCTTGTCATCTTCATACCATTCTATTAGGTCTCATCAAGGCTTGTCATCTTCTAACTCATCCCACTTGTCTCGCTCCTCCCAGTCATCAGAATCTTGTTACTGTTATCCTATCACTGTTCCTCTGCCTTATTCTCACTCTTCTTCCCCTGGAGATGATGTCATTCCTGAAGAAGGTTACTCAAACATTATAGATTTGCCAGGCTACTCCTATTCTTCTCTTTATAATTACTATTAGGTTCTTTGATGTTGTCTTGAATCTAGTATGGGGGTAATGCTACAATTCATGCTTATTCTTTTCTTTCTTTGCACAGCTTTGCCTAAGCTCATCAAACTCCATTTCTTTCTTTTGCTGACTCATCCTTTCCTTGTCATCATTCACTTGCTTTGTCTGTGGACACTTCCTTCACCTTCTATGAAGTTCCATACTTTCTCAGTCGTCATTCCTTTATGCCTGCCCTCATGCTCTTCCAAAGATATATAAATCTTTGATACCTCATTGATGTACTTTAGCTTAGATCTCCTTGAGTCTCCTCTGAATCTACTTTTGTCTCCTCTTCACTCTAAGTCCAGGCATTAGACCTGTCCTTGAACCCTCGACCAGTCACTCCCACTGTTGAATGGAGTATCTTCCCTTGGACTTTGCACTACCATTGAGTATGTGCTTACTCTGAACTCCTTCAAATTTATATCTTGAGGCTACACTCATCCCTATCCAGGCCAAGTGTAACAGGTAGTAGATTTGTTATGTACCAAAGAAATATCTAGGACTAGCTACTAATAATTGTTAGGAAGGAAAGGTGATCAGATAACTCTGAAAATGTACAAAAGGGTTTCTTTAAAGCTACACCAAATTTAAATTAATTCTTAAATGGAACTTTCAAGTTACAAAAGAATGAAAGAAATATGTATGGTATTTTAGAGCCTTTTTTCAGTGCATTGAGTGGATAACACTAAAATTCAAACCAATTCTGAATTGTTTATGAACTTGTCAGATTGTGTTACATCTACATCATGATAATCATATTTTCAATTCATTCTAGAACTGAATTTGTCATGATGACCCATATTTTCCCTTCTGATTTTATTTATCTGTTCCAAATTTTGTAGTACTTCCATGTGTTTCAAGATTTCAAGGAGTGTCTAAGGGGCTATTATACTTGGTCTGGATACAAACAAGCATAGCCTTGAGATATAAGTTCAAAGGTCCAGAGTAAGCATACATTCAATGGTAGTATAAAGTCCAAGAAAAGACACTCCACTCAACAATGGGTGTCACTGGTCAAGGGTTCAAGGACAGGTCTAATGCCTGGGCTTAGAGTAAAGGGAAAACAAGTGGATTTCAGATGAGACTAAAAAAAATCTAAGCTAAGGTACATTGGAGAGGTATTGAAGATTTACATATATATCTTTGAACAAAGTATAAGGGTAGGCATAGAAGAACAATGAGTAGATAATCATAGAATATTGTAAAAGGTGAAGGAAGTACAGTGGCTCAAAAAAGTGTTGCAATGTTGAGCAATTTTGGAAAAATTGGAAAATAATAGAAGAACAAGAATGAATCAGGTTGTTAGAGTGGTGCTCCTGAGGCAGGATGGAAGAAGGATATCTTCTCCTGGGGGATTTCTAATGGAAGTCTGGAGGATAGAGGTCATTTCCAGGACTTCAAGATGAAGTCCAGAAATGAGTCATCCAAAGTCAAACCAGGGTGAAGTGGAGTATCTATAGAGGAGGTGAGGACATTGGTGTAGAACTTATGTGCCATGCCCTTGCCAGTTTCTGGTCCTCATATTTTAGAGATTGGAGATGATAAGAGAGGAGATGGTTCAAGGACAAAGAGAAGAATAGGATAGATGATATTAATGATCATATATAATGAATATCACAATGAACCACAATATTCAAACTAGAGAACTACAGAGGAAGTACAGGAGATTATATACTAATGTCCAGTATAATCTTGGACTGGAGATTGGTAAGTAGAAACATTAAGTGAAGGCAATATATATAGAGATGAATAATTTGGAAAACAGAGAATATCAGAAACCAAGAAATCTTACTAAGAGGATAATATAGACTTATGAATATAAACTAGAACAAAAGGAGATATATATAAAAGGTAACATCTGGAGTGCTAACTCTGAGATGGTCTGGACCCAAGAACTGATGTGTTGTCTGGAACTTCAGAGATGACCAGGATTGGACTTTGTAGAAAATCAACAACATGATACAGGTAAAGTATTTGTAGGATGGATGAAAGTATATACTCTTGGCCTTATGAAACATCTCTGGTTTATGTAATTTGGTTGTCATGGGAGTGAGGTACAAACATTTCAAAATAACATATCATTGGAACACTTATTTGACTCTATATTTGACAACCATTATGTCATATATAATATAGGAGTTTGATAGGTATTGATGGTTGCTATATTACCAAGCTATGTAATTATGTTAGTGACATAACTGTAAGCAATGTAAACACCCTATGTCCACTTCAATTGACCTCACCACATCATAAAATGTATTTCTACTGCTATTAAAGCCAAAAATTTTATTCCCTCTGAATTTGGTCTTTTTTCCAGACAAATTGTATCCAAGACCAGTCTGGGGAAGTCCACTGTGGCTAGGGTCTTCAAGAAGATCCTTTAGAAAAGGAGAATATTAAGTTAGAACATCCTTTTAAGTTTTTTTTTCTTAACAAAGAAGTATTGCTTCTAGTATTATGCTAGAAGAGTTGACAATGCTATTCAAGCCACCAATTTTATCAACCCTGCCTTTGCCTCTTCTATCTCTGTCTAAGCTGTTTGCAATATTCTTAAGGCTGCATCTTTAAAAGCTATAGTCAAGAAAAGAAGCCCCTTTTGTCTATTAAGTATAGAAAGAAAGATTAGATTGAGCTCTCAAACATAAGGATGACTGTGGGAAACTATATAGACTAGAGCTATTTTGTGAGATAAGACAAATATCAGTAGAATTGGGTCAAATGGAAGAATATATATGAAAAAAAAATGATAAGCCTATATAGAACAAGAAGATTTAAGATATTATAAAATTAGGAGGAAATTCCTTGATGGTTTGAGAATTCATTGAATTGGGATGGAGTAGGGATAGTTGCAGTGGCAGAGAGGAGAATGGATACTAAATAGAATGTGTCCATTTTTAAAAACAATCTGCTTTCTAGTATGGAAAATTTTCTAATTTTTAAAACAAGCATTATCTTTTAACAAGATAATGGCTTGAAATACTCCTTTAAAATGGTTCAAAATTGACTTGATCATAGTAGGCTTCCCTAGACCAGTTTTTGTTGTAATCTATCTAACTAGAAGGCCAAATTTAGAAAGAACAAAAATATTGACTTTAATAAAGGTTAAAGTGGATATTATGGTATAGT
>JBBPUH010000398.1:0-12306 GCA_038094555.1 Boletus aff. phaeocephalus
TTGGTTTTTACATCACAGGTGCTAGATGAGTCCGCTTCTGACACGCTCTGCAATGTCATACCCCGATGCAAAGTGACTCAGCCTGGCGTCTACGATGAAACCCTGGATGGTGATGAGACACGCGCACGTCAGACACACGTTTGCACACCTTTTCGCTGTAGTCTTGAGGCAAAATATGTCGGTTGAATCGCAAGCGTACCGAATCGACACACGCACCTTGCAACACACGCTTCAGTTGAGCCAATTCAACCACCTTGACGACAATGTATTCACCCGGGTCCGGACTAGGAGGCGGATACTCCATCTTGTCCTCGAGCTCGACCTTGACGACGACGAGCCTCATCCTCGCGGTGGTCATCCCTGTCACGAACGAGCATCAGTGCGTGTGTGGGTCACGGCGTGTCCTGCGTCAGCTCGCCTGGATCGCACGCAAGGAGGGGCGTACACCCGACGACGTCTTGAAGCGTCGCCTTGTACCCCGTTTCCTCTTCGAGCTCGCGCAACGCTGCGACCCGTGCTTCTTCGTCGTGGCCGCTCGCGTCGGTGGGTGCGTTGAGCAGACCTGGTGACAACACGATACAATCAAAGGACGTGTCAATGTGTGAGATGCACATACGCACCGGCTGGAAACTCTGTCCAAAGCCAAGGGAAAATAAGGGAGAAGAGGAGTGAGACGAGGTAACTCGGAGGTGGACACGGGGGAGATATAACATGCCTATGACGTATTTATCGAGCGGCGGACGGTACTGTTCGATAATGACGGTCGACAGCGGGAACGCGTTCGTCTTGGATCGGAGGATGGCGAGTATCGCGACAGCTGGGGTGGGTGGCCATGAATAAGGAACTCGGTGAGCGGAGGATGGGTGGACGGACCGTCTTTGCCAGTTTGTCCTCGGACGACTTTGCGTTCGGCACATTCCCAGACGCGCTGAGTCGTCGTCGTGTGTTGTTGCGCGGCCCCGGGATGACAGGGGATTAAAACATGTGCTTACTTTGTGACCGTCCTGGTCTTGATAGTCGAGCTTGGTCAGTGCGATGAACCTGCGCGTTATCAGTCCTGTCAAATGGCATAGTAGCAAAGGGAGCGTGCTTTGAATGGACATTGTCGAGAGGCTCTCTTGAGAGGACTTTGGGTTCTGACATGGCGTGCAACGTTCTGGATAGTACGAGTCTGACGAGTCTACCGAGCATTCGAGTATTTACCCAGGAGCTTGGGCTACAAATAGACATATAACGCTCCGTCGCTCCCTCTCGACACTCCCAGCCTCGACGCCATCTTTCTGGGCGTAGTGGATGGCCATACAAAATACCAGGTAACCTTGCTGATGCAAATTCTCTACCTGATGGGAGCGTCTAACCACTCTCGACACTGCTCGCAAGATGGTCCTTGCACTGTCTTTCAAGTTATGGATGTTCAACTGTGGGGATCCTACAGGTTGGGTTGTGAACCTGTGAGTGGGTCATCTGCTGTCGCATCGCCTCTAGCAACTCATTTCATATCGCCGCCGCCATTTTCCGGCTCGAACGCTCGACGGTCGCTCCCGCCCTCATTTCGAGCCTCAGCGCTCGTTTTGGGCCACCACCATACTTGTTCGAGCCCGAATGCTTGACCTGCCATTTACCTGCGAGTCCCAGCACTCGTTTTGCATCACCATCGCCTATCCAAACCACTCTTGATACAAATAACAAACACTGCCTTCTAAACAAAAATGTGAGTCACAACCATAAAACAAATATACACATATCCTATTGTTTCACCAGTAAATTCATGAGTTGCTTCTCTGTCATTTTATTAGCATTTTTATATCTGTGCCATTCTCTCCTTTTTGCCCCCCAAGTACATAGTGGGGCAAACAAGCAGATAGATGCAACAGAGAACCAGTGGAGGTCAAAAAAAAACATGGCAGGAGCATGAAATGAGCTGTTCATTCAATCAAGCTTAAAAAAGGAAAACACTCTGGGGGTAAGTGAACAATGGCACCTCAAGCAAGGGCAAGCAATCAGGCTCAATGGCAATGCAAAATAAGTGCTGGGTCCACAAAGGAAGTCAGTGTGGGTGACCACCTCAAAATAAGTGGTGGTGACAGAAAATCAGCACTGGGGCTAGGAAAAATGCAGGCATGAGCAACCATCAAGCATTTGGGCTTGGAACCAGTATTATTCAGAATCTATCAAGTTGAATGATTTGCTTTAGATTCCTCCTTATTGCCAGACTTGAGAAAAAAGTAAGTCAAGCTAGAATCTTTGCTAGATTGTCATGGTGATGATATTGAGGCTGAAGGGAGGTGGAGATCTTCTCCTAGGGGAAATCTGATGGAAGTCCAGAGGATAGGGGCTAATTCCAAGACTTCATTTTGAAGTCTGGAAGAGGTTGTTTGGAGTTGAACCAGGGTGGAATGGAGTATGAAGGGGTGAGGACATCAGTGTAGGACTTATATATTATGCCCTTGCCAGTTTCTGGTTCTCATATTTGGGAGATTGGAGATAATAGAAAAAAGGAAGGTTTGAGGATGAGAGAAGAGAAAATCAATGGTATTCAGAGGAACATGAAAATATACAATATTTGAACTGAGGAATATAGAGAAGGGTGCAGAGGTTATATATGAAGTTCTATGATGTCTGAAGTAAGTTTGGACTAGAGATGACTAAGGAATAAAGAGGCAATGTACACAGGGATGAATAAGATAGAATAAAGAATGTACAAGCTGAAGACACATCCTGAATAAGCAGGAGTTGGGATAACAAATATACCAAGGGGCTATGTAAAGGAAAATGGAAAGATAACAAGAATGGAACTAGAACAAATGGGAAAATATATATAATGGAAAGTCTGGAAGGATGTTGGACTGGAATTGAACTCCTATAGAGGAGCTTGATAAAAATGACCAGAGTTGAATAACAAGATGGTTGAAATAGGGGTTGACATGGTATATGACACATGGCTCTAGATTTTCATCAAGACAAATATATTCAGAAGTCATTTTGCATGTATATAATTTGTTATATCTTGCTGAATGTGCTATTTATAGTTGATGTACTTTTCTCATACAATTCACTGGTCAATTTCTAAATATCAAATTTATAAATGATTATTAAGAATTTTTTCAAGTAACATAGCATCAAGTTATATCCCTAGTTATTGGAGGACTGTTCAATTTTGTCATATATTATGTCAACCCCTATTTTGACCATCTTTGATTGATGTTGTTTGACTTTGGTCACCTCCATTGAACTCCTCTGCAGGAGTTCAACTCCAGTCCAACATCCTTCTGGACTTGCTTTGGAGTTCCTCCACCTTTCAGACTTTCTCTTTTGTACATTTCCTTTTGTTCTAGTTTCATTCTTGTCATCTTTCCATCCTGTCTAGTATAGCCTCTTGGACTCTCTTGGTATATTTGTCATTCTGATTCCTACTTATTCAGGATGTGTCTTTGGCTTGTACATTCTCTGTTCTGTCTTATTCATCCTTGTATACATTGCCTTCTAATATCTTAATCATTTCTGGTTCAGATTTACTTCAGACATCATAGGACTTCATATTTAATCTTTGTACCTTTCTCCATATTCCTTAGTTTGAATATTGTGTGTGTCATTGTGTTTGTCATTGTATATGTCACTGTATGCTCACAGTATTCATTTACTGTATGTCATTCTCTGTACTCCTTGAATGTGATCCTTTTCTCTTATTCTTGAACCTTCCTCTCTTCTATTACTATATCTCTGATCTCTGAAATACAAGGACTGGAAACTGGCAAAGGTGTGACACATAAGTCCCATGCCAATGTCCTCATCCCTTTGTACTCTACTCTATCTTGATTTGACTTTGGATGATCCATTTCTAGACTTCATCCTGAAGTCCCAGAATTAACCCCTATCCTCTAGACTTCCATTGGACCTCCCCCAGGAGAAGAATTTCTACCTCCCTTCCACCTCAGGATTACCACCATGACAAATTTGCAACATTGCAACTACTAGGCCTTTTCTTTCTCTTTTTTTTTCCCCACTTTTCTTTCTCTTTTGAATTGTTTTTTTCAACATCTCTATTCTACTGGACTCCACTAGTACCTCTAATTCCAGTGGTCATAGGATCCAAAGCATTAGCAAGTTGTATTGATGCTTCTATGGGATACAATAGCTACTAGTGCTTCCAATGTGCATTAGCTGTTGCACTCTCAAAATATATATATTTTCAAATGTTTGTGATTTGATTGTGTCTTATTTGACCTTTATGTCCATGTTCCTGATAGATCTGTTCCCATCCATATGATGCATCCAAAAGTCCATTCCAAATAGTAACTTCCTTTTCTTTTATGGGATGCAAAATTTTGGAGGAGAGGCCAGCAATTCAAAAGGAAAATATATTTGTGGAGAATGATTTGGTTGTGACAGTGATGATATGAGAACTTTTTGTAGCAAATGCATAGGAAAATCAAAGAGTAGGAATGCCTGAGATCTCTTCAATCTCTATTTCATTAACCTTGCAGAGTTTTGGATTTGTATCATATTTTTGATTATTTTTCACCTATATTAGGATTACCCTCATATTACTCTTTGTCAATATATCACCATTATAGATAAATGGGATCACAAAATCTACACTATGCTGGCTAGTTGCATAAAAGACTCCAGTATCATGGACCATTAGATGGATGGGATATTTGATGTCTAATATGGCAATTTGATGAACCTTGGTAAAATGAGTGAAGTATAGCTTGCTATTTGTCAAAAGTATCTTTGGTGAGGACCATGTTTTGTATTCAATAGTAACTTTTCAAGAGAACTTAATAAAAAGATTGGAGAGAAATGCCTGAATACTACACCAGTGAGTACCATTGCAAGGAGTATCAAACTCATTTGGAGGACCAACTGTAGTATCATGAATAACCACAAGTGGAAGCATAACAAGAAGTTCTCTATAATTTTCACTATGAACTAAGGATCTGCTTAAGTACTTATGTTGGTTTGATGTGGCCATAGGATATAAGCCAGTATACAACCTCAGAGAAAATGGGTTCAGAAGGTGGTATGGTAACCATTATTTTCAAGTTGTCAACAATGTGAATAATAACACATAGATAAGACTGGGCCTGAATAGATTGAAGATCTACAAGATTTGAACTATAAGATATAGAAAGAAACACAATTGGTAGTTGTTGAGCAAGGTAGCTGAGCTGTTTGGCAGACCCTAGTATTTCTTTGAGACTTGAAGGATTAACTTCATCCAACAACTTGGATGCAGCAAATAAAATAATATCTGCTTATACTATTTCATCTCCTCCACAATAACAGGTTGCCCATTTAATTAAAGTTAGTTGAAATAGAAAGTTATTAAATAGATAGTCTTATAAAGGCCTGTTAAAATTTATTAGCTGTGCAGTACTTGAAACAAATGAGATCTTTGCATTTATATCCATACTATCTTGTTGATTACTTGGTAAATCAATTAAATAGGCCAGCTGATCAAATCCAAACTCTAAAAAGAGTGGTACCACTTGTCTTTCATCAACCATCCTAGATAAAGGGTCTATGGTTAGATTGAAAATGAGTTTGTATAGGTGACCAGTTGTTGAGAGGAATAGAAAGAAGACAGGTTGGTTGTATAGTGTACATAGTGTACATTGAAAGTCTAAAAAAAATGCTTCCAAGACATGGACTTCATTAAAGGCAAGAATGATGCAAGAAGGCTTATTGTTGAATGAAAACCTTTTGAGAGCATTTATGAGCCTCTTACAGGATTGAGCTAGTGAGAATGAAAGATCTTTTAAGGGAAAGTCCTTAGATTGAATAGGTCTAGATAGTGATTCTTCATGCTCCATCCAGATCTATACTTTTGAATAGATTTGAATAAGAAACTATACTAATAATATATATCTTATTGGTTTCCTAAATAACTTTGTTACAAAACAATACAAAAAATTCACCATAACCATTCATGGTCATATTGTGATTCATATATGTCTTAAATTGCCCTGCAAAAGAATCTTTATAACTTGGTGATGAAAATTCCATAGAAAATTCAATATCACCATTTACTACAAAGGCTACTGTTTTAAACAATGCATGCATGAAGGCAAGCACTTGTTGTTGCATTCTAGGACCAAAGCCCTTAAAATAGTCATGAACTTGTAAATCAGAAGAAGGATATCCTATAAAACATGTTGCTTGAAGTTTTACTGTATAAAATAGAAAGTGGATCTTTCAGATCTAAGAATTATAGAAATAACAAAAGCAGATTTGGCAACTTCATCCATAGTTTGTGATTTTTCCATACCAGAAGATTTGATTATTGCTATATATCTTGCATAGAGTTTCCTAGGAGAGTTGGGCTTGGACTTATCATCTCTTCTACCACCAGGCAAGTAATTCTTGATGTGATTAAGAGTGTGATGGTAGCATCTCCCACATAATCTTCATTTCAAGCTCTTTTTGTGGCTATAAAAGATAAAATGTTAATTGTGGCATGGTGAATAGTATGCTGACCTATTGCTTGCTTTGGATGGTCAAACTCATAATTTAAAATATAATGGCTATAGAAGAGCATGACAAATTGAAAGAAGGCAAATCTTGCATGGATGTAGAAAGATTAAGTGTTTTCCAGAGATAACCTTATATATATTAGCATATAGAAACAAGCATGAAACAACAGAATACATATATATCCCTTATGGACTGATATTTTTATTCTTTCATGCTTTAACAAGTTTCTCTATAAGCAAAGGCCTCTCTTTAGGACCAAGTAGTTTTCATTGAAGAAAGTCTTCATTATCATCAAGTTTGCCATCTAGGTTGAGAGCAATCCTTCTCAAAAGAGTTAGTTGATTCAAAATATCACCATGAATATTGGAAGAAGGAAATTGTTGAAAGTATTCATTGATTGTACAATCAAGTGGACAGTCTGACTCTAACTTCATGGTGATGGTAAGTGGGTACTATTTGTTATAGCTGTAGAGCCATATGACTACATAGTTACATATTACTCATGGCAACACTTATAAGATTTTGAAAATTTGAAAATATGTTAAGTAATGTAAAGCAAACAGGGAAAATGGCATATATTCCAACAACCAGAGGGTAAGCCAGCCAAGCAAATAAGAAGTAGGCAATAAGCACTGAGTTAGCCTGTTTGAAGGAAATAAATGTACCTGATACAAGAGACAACAAAAAGATAGGCCAGTCAAGCAACAATGCTATAATGAGACAGACAGTGAGCACTGGATTAGCCTATTTGAAGGAAATAAATGTACCTGATATAAGGAAGGAATAATAGAAGGACAGGCCAGTTAAGCAGCAATACTACAATAAGGCAAACAGTGAGCACTGGATTAGTTGATCAGAAAGAAAGAAAGAAACCTATATATTCCAATATAGAGAACAGCTAGCAGGCCACAAGACTGGACATCCAAATAAAATGGATGGTAGTGAGATAGAATAATGGCAAAATAACATCAAGCCAACAGAGCAGGCACACTGGTAACCAGGACTGTGCTTGGCCAAGTAAGTAGCAGTACTGTACAAGATAACAAAAAATAGTAAAGGGTCACATCCTGGGATATGGCATAGCAGGATGGCAGAAAGATAGAGTAGGATGATGCAAAGTAATGAGATAGATGGGTATCAAGAAGGAATGTGAAATCTGAACTTTAAACTCCACCTTATGATAGGTGGGAAGTTTCAATCTCTAATTTGGTTAGATGTGTGCTGACCTGAACTCAAATCCAGCTAAATTTAGAACCTGTATGGAAACCAATGGCAACTGTGGATGGAGTAACATGATTCTTTGACAATTCAGCATAGAACTGGCTCCAGCTTTCAAAGCTTGATTTGCTTATCTGTTATCAATGGTCAACAATTGTACCATAGATATCCAAGCATGACACCAAATGTTTCTATCCCATATTCTAAGTATCATCAATATTATTCTATGCTTTTTGATGAAAATATTGTTAGCTGGCTTCATCCAAAAGGATCCTATATCCTACCATAATTCCATCCTCTCCAGCCAACAGTAGATCATGGAGCTGTTAGACATATATCCTAATTGTATCTGTTGCAAGCTTGGTATGTCATGTCATGTCTTCCTTTAACTTATTGCCAAGCTCTGTGAGCTTGAATACATGAACTCTAGATTCATTTCATTAGAAGAACAGCTTGTAATCTTTCTCTACATGTCAGTGACTGGCCTGACCATTAGGCATGTTGGAGAGTGTTTTCAATGAGCAAATAGTACAATTTCTATGTGGACAAAAGCTAGCCTTGCTTTGATAATGATATCTATTGTGCAAAACATTGCAGCTATTTTCAGAAAATGCTTGAGATATTTTCAAGCCCACCCATGTATATGAATTACATTCAATTTCCTGCTGCTGGAGACCTTGTCACAGCAAAAATATGGAACAACAACAAATTCTAGTCCTATTTCAAGAATGTGGTCAGTGTAATTGATGGTAGTCACATCCATTTTATACCTTCTGCATACCTATATCCAAACTATTGGAACCACAAGGGTTTTTTATCACAAAACTATATTTTTGCTTGTGATTTTGACTTCTGATTTATATATGCACTTACAGGATGGAAGAGATCTGCAAATAATGTATATATCTATGAAGATGCAAGGACCTGAAACAACCTTGTTGTATCTAATGGGAAATACCTTTTTGCTGATGTAGGGTATTCTATATGTCCTAAGCTTCTAGTTCCATACCATGATGTTTATTACCACCTTGCAGAGTGGAAATATATTCATACTAGGTAATTTCAACCTCTAAAATTCATCTAGATTATTTTTAACCCTAATTAGGCCAATAAACAAAGAGGAATTGTATAATTTATGCCATACCTTCCTATGGAATGTCATCAAACATGTATTTGGTGTCTTGAAATAGCATTTTCATATCCTTTTATTACCAACTGAATATTTCCTTAAAAGTCCAAGCACACATTTCCTTAGCTCTTTGTACTATCCACAATGCAATCTATGCATATAATTCCATCAAAGAGAGATTAGATAGACAAAACATTGATGCTAACTCAGATAACTCCAATCTAGCTAACCCAAATATAGATCTGACTGTTGAACAAGAAGGTATAATTGGTGCAGATAGATTATGACATAATCTGGCAATTATACAAGATAATATTGTAATTGCAATATGGACAGATTATTAGCATATGTGGAAGAGTTATGAGGTAGCTGAGAATGATGGCAGTGTGGACTCTAGTGATAAGGACAACTTTGATGCTGAGCTAGACTTATGATTGAGGCAGGACAGTACATTTAGACATGGTAAATTGCAATACATGGTACAACAGTAGAATGAGGCATAGTATAACAGAAGCTATGAAATCAATTATTGAGCCATAAAATTACCTAGTGGAACATTTCCAACATTACTTGAGCCCATAGCAGCCAGAACAACCTGTTGATCATATAAATTCTTAACATAAGCTTGATATGACTCAATGTTCAGGATGGCTGTATATATCATATACCATGTTAACCCCTATTCCAACCATCTCTGATTGATGTCATTCAACTCTGGTCACCTCCATTAAACTCCTCTACAGGAGTTCAACCCTGGTCCAACATCCATCTGGACTTACCTTGGAGTTCCTCCACCTTCCAAACTTCTTCTTTTGTATATTCCCCTTTTGTTCTAGTTCATCCTTGTAAGTCTGTATTACACTCTTAGTAAGATTTCTCAGTTTCCATTATTCTCTATCTTCTATCTTATTTGTCATATCCATGTCAATCCCCTATTTCCAACCATCTCCAATTGTTGTTGTTTGACTCCAGTTATCTCCATTGAACTCCTCCACAGGAGTTCAACCCCAGTCCACCAATCATCCTGGACTTGCCTTGGAGTTCCTCCACCTTCCGGACTTCCCTTTTTGTATATTCTCCTTTTGTCCTAGTTCCATTCTTGTCATTTTCCTTTTGTCTAGTACAGCCTTTCAGACACTCAGTATATTTGTCATCCCAACACTCCTGCTTATTCAGGATGTGTCTTTGGCATGTACATTCTCCATCCTGTCTTATTCATCCCAGTGTACATCACCTTCTTACTTTCTTAGTCATCTCCAGTACAGACTTACTCTGGACATATCAGGACTTCGTATATAATCTCCTGTATCTCCTCTGTAGTTCTCTAGTTTGAATATTGTTTGTCATTGTATGTCATTATATATGTTCATTATTATCTGATATCATCTACCATTCTCTTCTCCTCATCCTTGAACCCTCTCCCATCTTATTATTCCTGATCTCCGAAATACAAGGACTGGAAACTGGCAAGGGTGCAACATATAAGTCCTGTACTGATGTCCTCACCTTCTCCATACTCCACTCTGCCCTGGTTCAACTCCAGATGACCTGTTTCCAGACTTCATCCTGAAGTCCCGGAAATAACCCCTATCCTCCGGACTTCCATCAGACATCCCCCAGAAGAAGATATCTCCCTTCCATCCACCTCAGGAGCACCATCCTGACATTATTCATCTTTATGTACATCACCTTTGCTTAATGCTTTTATTTACCAATCTCTGGTCTGGAATTCTACTGGACATCAGTATATAATTTTCTGTACTTCCTCCATAGTTTCTCTAGTTCAAATATTGTGTTGTTCACTGTGTATGTCACTGTATGTTCATGGTGTTCATTCATTGTATGTCATTCTCTATACTCCTTGGATGTAATCATCTTCTCCCATCCTCAAACCTCCCTCTCTTCTATCACCTCCAATCTCTGAAATATGAGGACTGGAAACTGGCAAGGGCATGACACATAAGTCCTACATTGATGTTCTCACTCCTCTGTATTCTGCTCCATCCTAGTTCAACTCTGGATGCCCTCTTTCCAGACTTCATCCTGAAGTCCTAAAATTAGCCTCCATCCTCCAGACTTCCATCAGACCTCTCCTAGGAGAAGAACTCCTACCTCCCTCCCAGCCTTAGGATCACCACTATGACAGTGTATACAATAGCATTGTTGTCTTTTGATGTACTGAGAACACCAAGCATAAATCAACAATGCTCTGAAAGCATATTAGTATCAGCAAACAAGGCTATTATTGTCCTTTGGATTAAGATTATGAAATCAAGGAAAGTGAACTAGACTATATCTGAAAAGCAATTGATTGAGCTTTGGATCTCCATGAGGGCAAGGGCAGGAGAGATGTTCAATCCCTTGTCATCATAAGGAGTTGTTGCCTTGCTGTGCTTACTACAAGGTTGGTGTAAGGTATTGAATGTTGAAGCCAGGGGAACAGTTAATGAGAAGGGGATGGAGAGGGATGCTGAGGGGGCCTTATTGCCAGACATACTTGAGAATGACCACTTATTTGAGTATTTTGAAGATGTCAATTGATGTGAAGCTGCAACATCCAATAGGACCTATATAGAATATTACATAGTACTCCCATCTGTCATATTCCTGATTTTTGCAAAGTCCAACTCTGGTCATCTCTGGTTCCAGGCAATGCATCAGTCCTTGGATCCTAGACTCTCTCAAAGTTGACACTTGTCACATCCTAGATTTTTGTGAAGTCCATCTCCAGATATCTTTGGAGTTCCAAATGTTGCATCAGTCCTTGGGTCCAGACTATTTCAGAGTTGGCACTCCAGACAATACCTTTTTATATTCATCTCCTTTTGTTCTAGTTCATATTCGTAAGTCTATATTATTCTCTTAGTAAGATTTCTTGGTTTCCATTCTTCTCCAACTTCCATCTTATTCATCACTGTGTACATTGCCTTCACTTAAGTCTTTTACTTACCAATCTCCAGTCTGGAGTTATACTGGACATTAGTATATAAACCCTGTACTTCTTTCATAGATACTTCAGTTTGAATATCAAATAAGTCACCTCCAGTTCTGAGTCTAACTTATCCTTTATTCTCTCTCATCTCCATTCTATCCTAAATACGAGGACAAGGGCTTGACAAGGGTGCAACACATAAGTCCTGTGCCAACGTCCTCACCCCCTCTATATCTCCATACCTCCGGTCAACTTCACTTGACAGCACCCACACTCTGTTCCCCTTTCCCCCTGGATTTCCATCAGACTTTGATCTGGAGGACCCAGACTTGACAGCACTTCAGATGATACCTTTTATATTCTGTCCTCTTTTGTTCTAGTTCATCTTCATACAGTGACTCCAAAAACTGTTACAATAATTGACCTTGATATGGAATATGAAGCACCCTGCAACCACCTGTGGGAACTTGACTTTGCTTTGATGAGACCAAACAAAGTACAAACAAACAGCTACAAAATGGTCCCTGGGTCATGTGATTTGAACCATGGG